>JAXCGZ010020202.1:0-12500 GCA_037179515.1 Halocaridina rubra
CACACCTCTCCCATCCATGGGTCGGTAGGAGGGGTAGCCATCAAGAGACTCAAACAGAAAATCAAGAATTTAGAGGAAATGGTTATAAGCCTTGATGATAAAATTCAGAATATGGATGGAGAAATGAAAGAGAATGAAACACTCAGAGAGCAAATAAGATCTTTGGAGGAAGCAAATAAAGCACAAGGGCAGGAGAGAAAGGAACTAGAAAAAAGAATAAAGAAGCTGGAAGGGGAAAAGAGTCAACTAGAATCTAGACTTTCTAAACAAGAAGATAAAAACAAACAGCTGAATGACAACCTAAAGGAATTAGATGTTAGTTCACTGCTCTCTTCTGAGAGAGACGAGATTGCTGCTTGGAATGTCCAGATTAAGGAAAACATTGAACAGTTCAGAAAAGAGTTCCAGGAGCTGAATATGGAAAATGATGCCATGAAAACTTCATTTGCTGATGCACTAAACGGGAATGTGGCAGTAAAAGAGGCTGTAAAGGTGGTGGCACTGGAAAACATACAAACAGTTGACTATAAAGAGACAGCAATAGAAAAAATGAAAGACGTTGTGATGGAAAGGGCAAACCCACTCATCAGACAGGCACTTGATAAGGAGAAGACAGTGGTAATCTCAGGCATAAGCGAGTCCCAGGAGCCAACATGGCAGGGGAGACTTGAAGAAAATAAAGCTAGGGTTGTAGACCTGATAAGAAAGCTTGGAGTAGTATGTGGTCCTGAGGATATTGTACACATACACCAACTAGGTAAATATTCGAGGGAAGGAAAGCCGAGACCAACAAAAGTAACCTTTGAGAGAGGGGAAACATGTAGGGAAATATTGTTGAGAAAAAAAAGTCTAAAAGACCTTCAAGAATTCAAAGAAGTGTTCATTAGACAATACAGAACACAGGAAGAGATGGGAAATATAAAAAAACTTGTTGCAAAAGGCAAGAAGGTTAAATGATGAAAGAAATGAAGAAGAAAAGAAAAATTTTCATTACAGAGTTCTTCCAGACAAAGGGGAGATAAAGAAGATAATGACAGAAGATCAGGGGATGGGGCCTCATTAAGATTGTTATACACAAATGCTGATGGATTAGCTGGTAAGGCAGTAGAATTAAAAGATAGGATTCACAACAGTAAGGCAGATATAGTAGCAATTACAGAGACTAAGTTGAGTGAGGACATAAACAGTGTCACAGTTTTTCCTAAGGGTTTCAGAATACTAAGGGTTGAAAGATCTGAGAGGACTGGTGGAGGGATAGCACTGCTCATAAGTGAAAGGATTCAAGTCGAAGAAATAAACTTGGCTATAGAAAGTGAGTTCAAGGAATTTCTTGTTGCTCGCATAAATACTGGGTCAGAGAGCATTATAATAACTGTTGTATACAACCCACCAAGGAACCAAAATAGGCTTGAAGTTTATGAGGAAAGTCATATAGGTACTATTGAAGTCATAAACTCAGTTGTTAACATGGCACGGGAAAAAAATGTAGGATTTTGATTATGGGAGACTTTAATCATAAAGAGATAGATTGGATAAATTTTGACCCACACAGTGGTGAGGACTCATTCGGGGCAAGCTTCCTAGATTGCGTACAAGGGAATTTCCTACACCAACATGTAATGGAACCAACAAGGGCCAGGGGTGGGGATGAGCCATCACTACTTTATCTAGTGTTCACAGATAATGTGTTGGATATTGAAAAAATTGAGTATGAACCACCAATTGGAAAGAGTGACCACTGTGTGTTGTTGATGGAATATATCATTGAAGATATTCTTCCTGAGAGTAGAGGCACTGAGGACATGAGGAGGAACTATCGGAAAGGAGATTACATCAAAATGAATGAGCTTTTTGCAGTTATTGACTGGAGAACCTTATTTTACAACAAATCTGTACAAGAAATGTATGACATCTTTTGTGAGAAATATGGGAAGATAGTAGATTGCTGCATACCTGTCACCAAAGTAGGTGTAATTCATGCCAGAGAGAAATGGTTCGATAATGGGTGTAAAAGAGCTAAGGAGTGGAGAGACAAATGCTGGAAAAGGTATAGGAGGAGAAAAAACATAAATGCCTGGCAAACCTACAAAAGAGCAAGAAATGACTACCTAAGTAAAAGGAGAGAGGCAGAGAGAGACTATGAGAGGGACATCACCAGGAAGGCTAAAGAAAATCCCAAGCTTTTCCACAGCTTTATCAGAGGAAAACTGAAGGTAAAAGAACAGGTTTTAAGGCTAAAGAGAGAGGATGGAAGCATCACTGAGACGGATGAAGAGATCTGCAAAGAATTGAACAAGGAGTTTCAGTCAGTATTTACAGTAGAAAATACCCCACCCCCTCAGATTGCAGTGATAGAAGCTCAAGGGCCGGTATTAGAGAACATCAACCTTACAGCCACAGAGGTATGCAAAGCGCTGATGGATTTAGATGTTCATAAAGCTACAGGTCCTGATGACATATCCCCTCATGTGCTTAAAAAATGCGCAAACACAATATCAGTGGCACTAAGTATCATATTTAAGGAGTCACTGGAGTCGGGGGAGATTCCAAGATGCTGGAAACAAGCAAATGTGATACCTATCTTCAAAAAGGGAAGGAGGGATACGGCTCTGAACTATAGACCAGTTTCCTTGACCAGCATAGTTTGCAAAGTTATGGAGAAACTACTAAGGAAACATATCTCTCTTCACTTGGAATCCTTCAACTTTTTGTCAGTGAGGCAACATGGCTTCAGAGAAGGTAGATCAACAGTAACAAGCTTATTAGAATTTTATGATGAGGTAAGCCAAATCTTACAGGAAAGAGAGGGCTGGGCAGATTGCATATTCCTAGACTTCCAGAAAGCGTTTGACACTGTTCCACATGGGAGACTTATTAGGAAGCTGCAATCAATGGCTAGAATAGGTGGAAATGTTTTGGAATGGATAAAAACTTACTTAGAAGGAAGGGAACAGAGGGTTAGAGTAAGACACTCAGTGTCTGAATGGAGAAGAGTTAGTAGTGGAGTTCCACAGGGTTCAGTTTTAGGGCCACTTTTGTTCCTTGTATATGTAAATGGCCTACCGGAGTGTGTAAATTCATTCATGAATATGTTTGCAGATGATGCAAAGATTGTGAAGAAAGTAAAAAGCGAGAACAATGGTAGAGAACTTCAGGAGGATCTAAATAATCTGCATGAGTGGTCAGAAAAGTGGCTAATGAAAATCAATACTTCAAAATGTAAGGTAATGAGAATGGGTACAAGTGCAAGAAGGCCCAAGCTTGACTACTCGGTGGCTGGAGTACAACTTCAAGAGACAGAAAATGAGAGATCTAGGAGTAAACATACTGGCAGATTTGTCTCCAGAAATACATATAAATGGCATAGTAAGGGCAGCATATTCATTCTTATCAAATGTAAGGGTAGCCTTCAGGCACATGGACAAGGAAATGTTCAGAAATATTTATGTAACCTATGTGAGGCCAAAACTCGAATATGCAGCCCCCTTTTGGAATCCGCACTTGAAAAAGCACATAGCTAAGCTTGAAAAAGTTCAAAGACATGCCACGAAACTGGTGCCAGAAATACGCAATCTCAGTTATGATGAGAGGCTGAGGGAATTAGACTTACCATCACTGAAAGCTAGAAGAGTGAGGGGGGATATGGTGACAGTCTTTAAATTCCTTCATGGTTATGATAGAGTGGATAGGGATCGATATTTTGATATGGCTGGCTCTAGAACTAGAGGTCATAGTTTGAAGCTTCGTAAGAAAACTTCTTTGCAGGATGTAAGGAAATACTTTTTCAGTGCAAGAGTAGTTGATAATTGGAATTGGCTAAGCGAGGAGGTAGTTAATGCTATCTCAATCCATAGTTTTAAGGACAGGTATGATAAGTATCACTAAGTCTAAAATGGAACCGATCAGGAGACGGGAAGATACGAGCTTTGGGCTCTTTCCCGTAAACACAATTAGGTAACCACAATTAGGTAATCACACACACACAGATATATATATATTTATATTTATATATATATATATATATATATATATATATATATATATATATATATATATATATATATATATATATATATATATATATATATATATATATATATATATATATATTTATATATATATATATATATATATATATATATATATATATATATATATATATATATATATATATATATATATATATATATATATATATATATATATATATATATATATATATATATATATATATATATATATATATATATATATATATATATATATATATATATATATATATATATATATATATATATATATATATCCCCTCTTCTACAAAAACTTTCTCTCCCCCTAATCTTTGGTTTGAACATGCCTGCTCCATGGCTATCCAGGCTAGGAATCAGGCTCACCGATTTTACCTAGCCTCTCCTTTCAATTTAACTCGCTCTGTTTTTATTATAGCTAGGACTCGCTGTACTGCTCAGATTCGAAGGTCTAAGGCTTCCTTTATAAGAAGGAAAGTTGATGACCTTAACTCCTCTCCCACTGACAAATGCTTCTGGTCCTTAGCCAAAAACCTCTCCAAAAACTTCTGTCACTCAAGCCTTCCCCCTCTCATTCGTTCAGATGGTTCTATAGCTTGCTCTCCCACTAACAAAGCCACTCTTTTTGGGTCTCATTTTTCTACCAACTCGTCTATCAACGATTCCAGCGCACCTGTTCCTCAGTCTTTACCCCTCTCTAACCCTATGCCCTCCCTTATCCGTTCTTCACGCAAAGTTCATAAGGTTCTTTGCTCGCTAAAGACGAACAAGGCATCTTGTCCCGATCGTATCCCTGCAAGGTTCCTTAAGGAGTTTGCAGATGAACTGGCTCCCGTGCTTTGCCGTCTTTTTTGCCTCATTCTGTCAACCAGTATCCATCCTTCATCTTGGAAGCATGCTCTAGTTCAACCTGTTCCTAAGGAGGGTGACCGCTCTATTCCTTCTAACTACCGACCTATTGCTCTAACCTCCTCTATTGCTAAAGTTTTCGAAAATTTGCTCAGTTCTCACTTCGTGAAACGTCTTGAATCTAACTCACTTATCTCCGATCACCTGTACGGCTTCCGCAAGGCAAGATCCACTGGTGATCTCCTGTCCTATCTTACTCATGCATGGTCATCTTCTCTGGGGAACTATGGGGAATCCTTTGTCGTTGCCCTTGATATCTCTAAGGCTTATGATAGAGTCTGGCACAAGGTTTTGTTGGCCAAACTTCCTGCCTATGGCTTTACCCCTTCTTTCTGTTCTCTGATTTCCAGTTTTCTTACTGACCGTTCTATATCTGTACTTGTTGATGGCGCGACATCTAGATATCTAGCCCTTTCTCTGTTACCAGTGGTGATCCACAGTGCTCTATTCTTTCACCTACTCTGTTCCTTCTCTTCATCAATGGTCTTCTACAATCCCCATCTTTCTCTCTTCTTCATGCCTTTGCTGACGATTCTCTCTCACTTCGCCGTAAGGTATCTTCCCTTTCGCTTTTCCATTGCTACTACTTCCATCGCTGCTCTGATGAGTTGGCGAGTTGCATCCCTCCTCCACTGCCGAGGCCGCGTAACACTCGCCAAGCGGCCTCATCTCACAGGTACTGTGTGGAGATTTGTAGCTTGCGGAATGGTGGGCTCAGTGACTGGTTCTTCCCATCTACCACCAGACTCTGGAACTCTCTTCCTCCTTTTGTCTTTCCTAGTTCTTATGACATTTCATCCTTCAAAAAGCAGATCTATCGTCATCTCAGTGGCTAGTCCTCCATATATCTGGGTCCTCTGTATTTTGACTGTTTTTTTCTATCTGTCGTTTTCCTTTGTGTGACATTACCTCATCTCTGCCTTGTCCTTAACCTATTTCTTTTCCTTTGTCTTGGAATTTTCTCGTGCCCGGGCCTTTATTGATGAGGGCAGTTTCTGCCTGTCCCCGGTGTCACACTCATAAAAAAAAAAAAAAAAAAAAAAAAAAAAAAAAAATATATATATATATATATATATATATATATATATATATATATATATATATATATATATATATATATATATATATATATATACATACATATATATATATATATATATATATATATATATATATATATATATATATATATATATATATATATATATATATATATATATATATATATATATATATATATATATATATATATATATATATATATATATATATATATATATATATATATATATATATATATATATAAGTATATAAATATATATATGTATATATATATATATATATATATATATATATATATATATATATATATATATATATATATATATATATATATATATATATATATATATATATATATATATATATATATATATATATATATATATATATATATATATATATATATATATATATATATATATATATATATATATATATATATATATATATATGTGACGTAGCGCTTTTATTATTATCCCACCGAGTGTCACCACTGACGTAGGGTTTTTCCTCCTACGTATATATACTTATAATTATTAGTACCAGACGGGTACAAGGTAAGAATGGACACGCAGTGAATCCTTTGCTTATATTTATTCTAGAGTACAACACCACTTCGACGCCTCAATGCCCCCACCCTATGACTATCACAATCTATGATCTATTCGTGCCCCTGGCAAAGTTCTAACTAACTGTCTCTGCCCTGGGTGGCTCTTGAAATACCCCCAGGGGCAGGGCGTGGCTTTACATCCAATTCTCCAATGAGATCAAGGGATCTCTAGTCCAGCCAATCAACGCCAGGTTCAAAGTGGAATCCCTCCTTCTTCCGGGGAGGAGTTATTGGGCATCTCTGCAGGGCATGTACCTGCGTACGAAACACAAGTTTGTGTTTCCTGTGGTTTTGGAAATGGCTAACTTCCTGGCCTTTCCTGCCCTTCTCGATGCCAGATCCTAAGTCTCACGGTTCCGGTCATATATTTCCTTGACACTTTCTACAAACATTGTAATAAAATCTCTGTGCCCTCGACCAACCGTTACCCCTCAAGATCTGTTACAAGTTTCAGATTCTGGCTTCAGCATGACGGACTGGCTTCAGCATGACGGAAGTCATACGACATCCCTCCCAACCAAAACTGAAATATCTCTTATTTCAGTCGAAGCATGGGCTAATTTTCCGGGAGCTCTTGGACATATCCTAGCTAACATTAGTTTACAATAGAAATGGGGCCGAATTATTTAAGCTATTTTCTAAGAATTCCTATACAAATTACACAAACATAACATATATAGAGTACTTTTACAGACAACTAGAGCATGCAGGGTCTATTTCCTTGTTGGAAATCTGTAATACAAACATATTCTTATATTTAAACAACCATAATTCCAGTGTGAAACTAATATCAAACATTAATTAAGATCAAAAGCCAGTTTAAATCAAAACATTAATTCATCTACTTCTCTCGTTTCTTTAAAAGACTAAATTGAGTTAATTACGGTAAAATCATAACTTATGTAGCACATTAGCAAACAAATGAGGTAGAGTATTGGCATGTATACACATTTAAAATGATATAGACCATAACATCAACAGTAATTTCTATAAGAGACCTTACCTTCATAAATTCTATTCCTATCATTATTAGGGGCATTGATTTGTCTTAGAATTAAGCCTTAAAAACTACTCCTGAAACAAAACATTTGTTACTTTCATATTATATCGCTATTCAGAGACCAATGGATAGGACGACTTTTAATTTCTCTGTCTAGGACGACTTTCGTTTTCTCTGTCTAGGACGACTTTCGTTTTCTCTGTCTAGGACGACTTTTAATTTCTCTGTCTAGGACGACTTTCGTTTTCTCTGTCTAGGACGACTTTTACTTTCTCTGTCCAGGACGACTTTCGTTTTCTCTGTCTAGGACGACTTTTAATTTCTCTGTCTAGGACGACTTTCGTTTTCTCTGTCTAGGACGACTTTTACTTTCTCTGTCCAGGACGACTTTCGTTTTCTCTGTCTAGGACGACTTTTAATTTCTCTGTCTAGGACGACTTTCGTTTTCTCTGTCTAGGACGACTTTTACTTTCTCTGTCCAGGACGACTTTCGCTTTCTCTGTCCCTTGCTCATGAATTCTTGCTAGGTGCGATTCCACGGTTTCCCTCGGGGATTCTATTTTTTTTCGCTCCCTCGCTGTCCTTGCTGCAGGCCCAGGTTTGTTGCCCTATCTCCGTTACTCGGATAGGCAAAACAAAAAGGACAAGGACTGGGGCCATCCGCTAATCCTTCCAGCCCGGCTTCCTCGTCCCTCCCTCGGCCGATCTTGACTAAGACCACCACGCAGGAGACCTGCAACGTCACAGCGATTCTCTTCCTGTACGGCCCTCCACACGTACCTTCGAAGCAGATCTCGGGATGAAAATTTGAACCTATGTCACTACTACAGTTACAAGAAAGGTTCCCTATGACTTCTGGGTACCAACAATGGCCATACGTTGGTAATCGAGGCTATACTTTGCCTCCCCTGCAACTGCAAGTGATTGCAATCTCTATTCAATGGGCACTAGGGACTTGTCTGAACGGACAAAATCTAAAGACTTTTAGAACTTGCAGGTCGGGGCTGCCTAGGAATAGGGTGGTAATGGAAGGTATGTGTCTACACAACTAGATTATTATTCCAAGATACTTAGGGCTTAGCTGAGAAACTGCTCCATAGCATTACTCTACTATAGATGTCAAAAAGAACAATCATTAAATGCTGCGAAAAGCCACCAAAGAAACATTCTTATTAGCGGTGGCTACAGTAACATCAAGTATGAATTCAGATAAAAGATACAAATCATCAAGTTACTGCTGATTTCATTTCAAAAATAATAATTAGCAACAGGCCATTGAGAGATAGCAACAATATCAGTCAACATAATAACATTACTAATAATCATGATCTAAAAATAAGAATAATAAACAATAAAAATAAATATACTAAATCAGAAATATCAATATATATACAGTGGAGACTGGCATTCAGAAGTAAGAACAGAGTTCTATACTTATATTTCATAGTGATGCTTATTCTAACACAGTCTCCTTTAATATTCAAATTCCTGCTGTCATAATCAATGTATATATATATATAGCATAAGTGGCAACTTGCTGGCTCCACAATTTGTCAATGGGAGTTCTATCTATTCTCTAAACAGTTGCGACATGTGGCACAAACATTTATGCAAATGGCGGTACTACCGATATCTTATCAGTATTTATGCAATAACAGCATGCAACAATCTATTGACTGCAATGAAATGTAGGCACAATTATCGCCTAGCTTCGCTGAAAAAAACACACAAAAAAACTCAAAGACAGCAACGTTCTTTTAGCATTGAACGGAGCCTCTGTCAGGCTCAGCGTCGAGTGAAAGGTAGGAGAGAGAGAGAGAGAGAGAGAGAGAGAGAGAGAGAGAGAGAGAGAGAGAGAGAGAGAGAGAGAGAGAGAGAGAGAGACTGGGCGACCTTGAAATACGTCATGGCCTCCAGTCTGTGTCAGCTGAGACGGGCCTCTTCCTTTTAACTTGTACTGCAAATAAAAAAGTGTCGCAGAGTATCTCTAATAATAAAATAAATAAACAAATGAACGTGAACAAACGTTAGCAATGACTATCGATAGAGTCTTACGTTTATTGTCAGAGGGCTATTCTTATTTCCTCATTAACAAAACAAAAGCAAAAAGAACTTAGTGTACAACTGCAGAACTGTCGAAGCATAAATCCATTCCTTTCTGTTTAATCTTGATAAGGACTTTACTGTAACAGCATACACATCCTTGTCTATAATGACAATCTCTCTCTTTTCATGCTATAAATCAGAGGGTTAAGTCGAAGCACACACACTGATGAAATTAAAGCAAAAAAACTAAAATCATATGTGACAGTATCCCTACTACTATCAACAAAAGTACAAATATCCTTTTCTTAACAACTTCTTAAAAAGGACTTAAGTGTCATTAATTTTAACTTTAAAACTCAGCAAATAATCTCTAATAATCTCAATTATCTTTAATTAGCCCGATTGTAATCTAAAATTCATGAAAATGCTAGGGATTAACCATGGTTATCTCTAGATAATCTTTTCAGAATCCTTTAAGTAAGATTTTAAAGATTTCTTCAATACAAAAAGAACTATAACAAAAACGGGTATCTAAGAATATAAAAAGTCTATCTCTGTGTATGCAATAATAAAAACAAAAAGTATATTTCATTATCAACAGTAAGGAATGCATTTTGCTTAAACTTCAAAATCTCGTACGGAGTTGTACATAAACAATTCAAACATAAAATATATCTTCTTTTACTATCTCGAATTTGACTTATATCTGCTCTCTCAAATACGGGATACAGCTGTGTAACATTCTTGTTGTCATTTCGTGTCAGCTCTCACTCTTTCTTTATGACCAAGCCGAAATAATTTTGATAAAACATTATCATGGCTAAAACTCGCAAAGTTTTACTTTATCAATCTAACATATCTCTTCAGACAAATAATGTATATACTGCAGCTAGCAAAGAAAATAAAGAATCATTCATAGATTCACGTCCTTTATCACGTAACATCTATCTTGGAATCTCTCGGAAATCGAATAATAATCTCAATGGCGGAGTAGGGGACAAAACAAAAATAAAACAAACTCGGCATTTCAACCATATCTGGGCAGGTGGAGAATTACCTTCTCATCCATATCCCTCACTAGATATTGCAACAGCGCATCACCTCCCATAAATACACTCTGATATGGCATGCAGAAGGACCTGGCGGAGCAGGGGAACGATCCTCGCAGACTCCCCAATCATGCTTCCTAACGGTGCTTTCCGCGATTTCACCCCCTAGAGCAACCCCCCCCATTATACCCCCAGTCATTCATACTCACTCGCTGTCACGTTCGCTACATCACTTTCAAGACAATCATCCCCTTTCTGTAAAATTCCCTTTTATTTACAACGCGTTGGTTTTCCTTTCCCTTATCTCTCTGAAGAAGAGTAAAGGTGAAATCTCGGTTGAGCCGCACGGTCACAGACTGCCTCACTAGTCCTAAGTCCCATTCTAACGAACAAACAAACATTCTACTCCCTTGAAGCTACGTTTGGGTGACACTGAAAAACCTTCCCTATTCTAGGACAGCACAAATTCCTCTAATTTACTCTTACTTTCGCCTGCATAGCGCGAAAAATAAAAAAAAACTCATCTCTAAACAATATCACAAAATTTCTTATTCTTCAAAAATAAAATGCCACACACGTATCGTAATATTAATTCCCCATCATCATAACACAAAAAGAACGATCTGTCATTTATGTCTTTCTTTCGCTAAAACATTACTCCCCCGGAGAAAAAAACAACCAAAAAAAGAAAGAACCTTGAAAACAGGCGCAATCTTAACACTATTTCTTACGCTTTAAGAAATTTATATAAAAATGATTTTACACGTACATTAAAATATCAAGGATCAGTACAATTACTACAGATTTACAATAACGAGGTTGGGAGATCGAATGGTCACTTCCGCATTCCTTTCTCGAAAACCACACGTGTTCTAAGTAAAACCTTAAAAGCAGATTCAAGTATATTACTCACTGTAATTCTTACACTTAAGAAATTAATATACTGTAACAGTGATTTCACGTGCATTAAATTTTTTCAATTAAAAATCGATACATTTGCGTTCTTAAAATTCAATCTAAGCATTAATACAAATAAATGGAACGCACTTCCAACGAAATTTCTTTACATTACTCAAATTATAACAAAAAACGGAGTTTATTACTGCTTATAGCTATTAGTACAAATTATCCATGTTAGTAATGGGTACAGAAATTCTACTTTTATCAACTTATTAAGCGCCACACCCCTTATAAGCGGGTTGGCTGAGTCAAAGCATAACTACAAGATAAAATGGCGGCGTCCACCGACCTCAATTTCTTTTACTAATTGTCCCATTACTCACTGGATACAGATCACAAGTACTTAGCTATTTTAAGGAGGTGGTCCTGAAGAACTTCATGGCAGAAGGCAAGGAAGGAGAGGGTTCTCCTTCTTCTCTTCGAGTAAAATCGACGAATCGCCGTCTTCTTGGTCGGATCCGGCAACTTATACTTCTTGTAATGGGCATTTTCACTCAATGCTCCGGTCACACTTCGGCTTACTAAGAAATATCTTAGGAAAAGTTCCTTCAAAGTTTTATAATATTTTCTATTTGACCACTCGTCACTTCTCATCCGCAGACCCAAGTATTTCAGGAAGTCGGTCGCGGGAATTATGGACGGACATTCGCGGTCTTTTACATTTGCACCGTCGAGGTATAAAAGTGAATTTTTGACTCGAGGCGTCTTTACAACCAGGGCACAGGGTGGGGGCTGGGCCTGCTGCGTTCCCTGTGTCACCACGGGGTTCGGAGCGGCCGGCTGTTCGTCGATGTTTGAGGCGTCGGTTTCACTGTCGGGGGTGTCGACGTCGACCG
>JAXCGZ010020202.1:17500-19639 GCA_037179515.1 Halocaridina rubra
AACCCACCAAGGAACCAAAATAGGCTTGAAGTTTATGAGGAAAGTCATATAGGTACTATTGAAGTCATAAACTCAGTTGTTAACATGGCACGGGAAAAAAAATGTAGGATTTTGATTATGGGAGACTTTAATCATAAAGAGACAGATTGGATAAATCTTGACCCACACAGTGGTGAGGACTCATTTGGGGCAAGATTCCTAGATTGCGTACAAGGGAATTTCCTACACCAACATGTAATGGAACCAACAAGGGCCAGGGGTGGGGATGAGCCATCACTACTTGATCTAGTGTTCACAGATAATGTGTTGGATATTGAAAAAATTGAGTATGAACCACCAATTGGAAAGAGTGACCACTGTGTGTTGTTGATGGAGTATATCATTGAAGATATTCTTCCTGAGAGTAGAGGCACTGAGGACATGAGGAGGAACTATCCGAAAGGAGATTACATCAAAATGAATGAGCTTTTTGCAGTTATTGACTGGAGAACCTTATTTTACAACAAATCTGTACAAGAAATGTATGACATCTTTTGTGAGAAATATGGGAAGATAGTAGATTGCTGCATACCTGTCACCAAAATAGGTGTAATTCATGCCAGAGAGAAATGGTTCGATAATGGGTGTAAAAGAGCTAAGGAGTGGAGAGACAAATGCTGGAAAAGGTATAGGAGGAGAAAAAACATAAATGCCTGGCAAACCTACAAAAGAGCAAGAAATGACTACCTAAGTAAAAGGAGAGAGGCAGAGAAAGACTATGAGAGGGACATCACCAGGAAGGCTAAAGAAAATCCCAAGCTTTTCCACAGCTTTATCAGAGGAAAACTGAAGGTAAAAGAACAGGTTTTAAGGCTAAAGAGAGCGGATGGAAGCATCACTCAGACGAATGAAGAGATCTGCAAAGAATTGAACAAGGAGTTTCAGTCAGTATTTACAGTAGAAAATACACCACCCCCTCAGATTGCAGTGATAGAAGCTCAAGGGCCGGTATTAGAGAACATCAACCTTACAGCCACAGAGGTATGCAAAGCGCTGATGGATTTAGATGTTCATAGAGCTACAGGTCCTGATGACATATCCCCTCATGTGCTTAAAAAATGCGCAAACACAATATCAGTGGCACTAAGTATCATATTTAAGGAGTCACTGGAGTCGGGGGAGATTCCAAGATGCTGGAAACAAGCAAATGTGATACCTATCTTCAAAAAGGGAAGGAGGGATACGGCTCTGAACTATAGACCAGTTTCCTTGACCAGCATAGTTTGCAAAGTTATGGAGAAACTACTAAGGAAACATATCTCTCTTCACTTGGAATCCTTCAACTTTTTGTCAGTGAGGCAACATAGCTTCAGAGAAGGTAGATCAACAGTAACAAACTTATTAAAATTTTATGATGAGGCAAGCCAAATCTTACAGGAAAGAGAGGGCTGGGCAGATTGCATATTCCTAGACTTCCAGAAAGCGTTTGACACTGTTCCACATGGGAGACTTATTAGGAAGCTGCAATCAATGGCTAGAATAGGTGGAAATGTTTTGGAATGGATAAAAATTTACTTAGAAGGAAGGGAACAGAGGGTTAGAGTAAGACACTCAGTGTCTGAATGGAGAAGAGTTAGTAGTAGAGTTCCACAGGGTTCAGTTTTAGGGCCACTTTTGTTCCTTGTATATGTAAATGACCTACCAGAGTGTGTAAATTCATTCATGAATATGTTTGCAGATGATGCAAAGATTGTGAAGAAAGTAAAAAACGAGAACAGTTGTAGAGAACTTCAGGAGGATCTAAATAATCTGCATGAGTGGTCATAAAAGTGGCTAATGAAATTCAATACTTCAAAATGTAAGGTAATGAGAATGGGTACAAGTGCAAGAAGGCCCAAGCTTGACTACTCGGTGGCTGGAGTACAACTTCAAGAGACAGAAAATGAGAGAGATCTAGGAGTAAACATACTTGCAGATTTGTCTCCAGAAATACATATAAATGGCATAGTAAGGGCAGCATATGCATTCTTATCAAATGTAAGGGTAGCCTTCAGGCACATGGACAAGGAAATTTTCAGAAATATTTATGTAACCTATGTGAGACCAAAACTCGAATATGCAGCCCCCTTTTGGAATCCGCACTTGAAAAAGCACATAGCT
>JAXCGZ010020203.1:0-19608 GCA_037179515.1 Halocaridina rubra
AAAAAACACCCTTTACATTATAAATAACAGCAAGCAACGCAATTTTTTATGAAAGTGATAGGAAAACTTACCGTGAATGAGGTGATGATGACGTGACATACATAGGTACAGTACTTTACAATAAGTTTTACGTTTACATAAAATAGCGGCCGACATCCACAAACTGTTTTCCTTCTTTCAACATATCTAAGAGTTTCACTTTATCTACAATGGTTAACATTTTCCTTTGCCGCTTAGGCTCACTACAAGAAGCCTTAGAAGATGAAGGATTCTGGGAAGGCATTGCAAAGGTTAAAATATGCGAGTAAAAAAATCACAAGCAAAACATATTAATAATAATAAGCACAACGTGAACGGCGCTCACGAGTGAGGTGAGACAATGGAAGATGATGGAAGCCTTTGTCCGAAATGCTGATAGTGGTATCGTATTTTACATGTTGCAATACTGTTAGTATTTATATTTTTTACTATTTTTTACTGTTTTATTATTCTTAGGCTAAGAAATACTTTTTTTTTATCAATAAAATCATGAAACTACTGCAAATATAAATATATATGCTAGCTCACGTAGCTGCGACCCAAATACATTGTACGCTATCGAACACAAGCAAAACGTTTAATAAGCACAACGTGAACGGCGCACACGTGAGTTAGACTGAACGAGTCTTTGTCCGAAACGCTGATAGCGGTATCGTATTTTACATGTTGCAATACCGTTAGAATTTATGTTTTTTACTATTTTTTACTGTTTTATTATTCTTAGGCTAATAAATACGTTTTTTTATCAATAAAATCATGAAACTACTGGAAATATAAATATATATGCTAGCTCACGTAGCTGCGACCCCAATACATTGTACGCTATCGAACACTATTTCGCATGATGCAATACTGTGAGTTATACTGTACGTACGTATATCATTCAGTTATTAGTACAATGTATATTGATTTAGAATTCATTTACTTATTTGATGATTGTACAAAATCTATTGTATTTATTCATTGTAATGTGGACCAAATATACCTATTGTAAAGATTATACTGTGCTTTTCAAAAGAGGTGGTTAATAAACGTATCTATCTATCTATCTAAATTTATGTTTTTTACTATTTTTTACTGTTTTATTATTCGTAGGCTGGGAAATAAATTCTTTTTATCAATTAGATAATGAAATATGTTTTTTCCAATAAAAAAAATGAAAATACTGAGATTTTTTTTTTTTAATATAATTTTTTTGCATATACCCATAGAGTAAAATAATAATATATAAAAAAAAAAAACGCGATACAGTGAGAACGCGAATAACCGGGGGAACACTGTATATATATATACAGTGTTCCCCCCTTATCGCGGTAGTTTGGTTCCGGGACCCGGCGCGAACCAGGAAAACCGCGGAGTAGGATCAGCCTATATGTACATAGATTATTTATTTTATTTTTACGTTTACACTGTATAAACCCTCCCTGTACTGTTAAAAAAAAACACCCTTTACATTATAAATAACAGCAAGCAACGCAATTTTTTATGAAAGTGATATGAAAACTTGCCGTGAATGAGGTGATGATGACGTGACATACATAGCTACAGTATTTTACAATAATTTTTACGTTTACGTAAAATAGCGGCCGACATCCACAAACTGTTTTCCTTCTTTCAACATATCTAAGAGTTTCACTTTATCTACAATGGTTAACATTTTCCTTTGCCGCTTAGGCTCACTACAAGAAGCCTTAGAAGATGAAGGATGCTTGGGAGGCATTGCAAAGGTTAAAATATGCGAGTAAAAAAATCACAAGCAAAACATATTAATAATAATAAGCACAACGTGAACGGTGCACACGAGTGAGGCAAGACAATGGAAGATGGTGGAAGCCTTTGTCCGAAACGCTGATAGCGGTATCGTATTTTACATATTGCAATACTGTTAGTATTTATGTTTTTTACAATTTTTTACTGTTTTATTGTTCTTAGGCTAAGAAATATGTTTTTTTTTATCAATAAAATCATGAAACTACTGGAAATATAAATATATATGCTAGCTCACGTAGCTGCGACCCCAATACATTGTACGCTATCGAACACAAGCAAAACGTTTAATAAGCACAACGTGAACGGCGCACACGTGAGTTAGACTGAACGAGTCTGTCCGAAATGCTGATAGCGGTATCGTATTTTACATGTTGCAATACTGTTAGTATTTATGTTTTTTACTATTTTTTACTGTTTTATTATTCTTAGGCTAATAAATACGTTTTTTTATCAATAAAATCATGAAACTACAGGAAATATAAATATATATGCTAGCTCACGTAGCTGCGACCCCAGTACATTGTATGCTATCGAACACTATTTCGCATGATGCAGTACTGTGAGTTATACTGTACGTACGTATATCATTCACTTATTAGTACAATGTATATTAATTTAAAATTCATTTACTTATTTGATGATTGTACAAAATCTATTGTATTTATTCATTGTAATTTGGACCAAATATTCCTTTTGTTAAGATTACACTGTACTTTTCAAAAGAGGTGGTCAATAAACATATGTATCTATCTGAATTTATGTTTTTTACTATTTTTTACTGTTTTATTATTCGAAGGCTGGGAAATAAATTTTTTTTATCAATTCGATAATGAAATATGTTTTTTTCAATAAAAAAAAATTGAAAATACTGAGAATTTTTTTTTTAATATTTTAATATTTTTGGATATACCCATAAAATAAAATAATAATTTATCCAAAGAAAAACCGCGATACAGTGAGAACGCGAACCAAGAAACGTGAATAACCGGGGGAACACTGTATATATATATATATATATATATATATATATATATATATATATATATATATATTATATATATATATATATATATATATATACAGTGATCCTTCGCTGGATCGCGTTTCTTGGTTCACGTTTTCACTGTACCACGGTTTTTTTTTGGCAAATTATTATTTTATTTTTGGGGTATATGCAAAAATATTAAAATATTGAAAAAAATTAAAATTTTCAGTGTTTTCCTTTTTTTATTGAAAAAAAAAAACAAATTTCATTATTTAATTGATAAAAAAAATTTATTTCCCAGCCTACAAATAACAAAACAGTAAAAAATAGGAAAAAACATAAATTACGGTGAATGAGGTGATAATGACGTGACATACATTTGTACATGATAGGTAAACTTACCGTGAATGAGGTGATGATCATCATTCTCGACCCCGGAGGAAATTATTTCACAGCCAATAAAAGCTTTACGGCTGCTTTTTGGGGGGGAAGAACATTTTAATGGGGAGTTGCTGTTGGAACATGGCATGGTAAGGAGTCATGGCATCGTCGAGAAAATTACAGAAGGTCACCGAACGAACTATATTTTCGTCATGTTCCTGCAAGAGTTGTTGGAGTGCTTTGTAATGTTCATACATGGCCGCCAAACGTTTGAGTGTAAGGCCAGGTTCTCCAGTTGGTTCGTGTGATTCCTCAAGTTCTTCCTCTTCTTCGCTCGCTGATTTCGTCATTTCATCCAAGTCTTCATCACTCAAAGGCTGCGAGTGGCAGTCAATCAGTTCATTCACATCTTCGGGAGTCATATCTTTAAAGCCTTCTCCTCCTAGCAATGCAGCCAACTTCACAGCTTTCGCAACTGCGGCCTTCTGCACCTCGACAGGAGCAAATCCCTTGTAGTCGTGGATGATTTCGGGCCACAATTTCTTCCAGCTGGCATTGATTGTGGCTGACTTCATCTCTTTGATTGCTTTCTGAATATTTTGTAGGCATGTGGCAATCGTGTAATTACGCCAATAAGTCTTCAATGAGAAGTCTTTGTCCGAATCCATGGAATCAACTAGGTTCGCCAGGGCATTTCGTGTGTATAGGGCCTTGAACGCACAAATAACGCCTTGATCCATAGGCTGAATCAGTGACGTCGTATTCGGTGGCAGGAACTCAACTTGAACACCGTCATATTGGAGCTTGGTTGCGTGGCCACCAGCATTATCCATCAAAAGAAGGACTTTAAATTCAAGGCCTTTTTCCATAAGATAAAGTTTTACCTGAGGGATAAAGCATTGGTGAAACCAGTCCAATGTGAGGCTTTTCGTGATCCATGCCTTAGGGTTATGCATCCAATACACTGGCAGCAGATTCTTATTCTTGTTCTTCAAAGCCCTAGGGTTCTTTGACTTGTAGATAAGCCCGGGCTTTAACATGAAGCCCGCAGCATTCCCGCACATGATGAGCGTAACGCGATCTTTGTGCGCTTTAAATCCCGGGGCTTTAGCTTCTTCCTTGAAGAGAAAAATGCGAGATGGCATTCTCTTCCAAAATAAGCCAGTCTCATCCATGTTGAAGACTTGCTCAGGAACATATTCCCCTTCGGCGATAATTTTCTTGAAGTCATTCTTGACGAAATTTTCTGCAGCAGCTGTATCTGCAGAGGCAGCCTCGCCATAAACTGAAACGCTCTTTAGGCCATAGCGTTTTTGAAATCTGAAGAACCATCCCCTGCTAGCAACGAACGGTTGTATCCTCGATGGAGAATCGCTGGAGGGTCCTGGTTGTGGGTCGTCGATATCTTCTTCTCTCCCCTCCTCTTCACGGTTGCCACTGTCGTCATCGGGTTCATTCGCAGCGAATGTCTCGTACAGCTTCTTCGCCTTTGTTTGTATGATATTGGTGTCTAAGCTGATGTTTTTCTTTCTGCAATCAGCAATCCACAGGGCCAAAGCAGCTTCCATGCGCACTACTGCCTTATTGCAGGGTGATACGAGCCTCTTCGCCGATTTATTAAAAGAAATGCTCACTGTTTTCCTTATCTTTGCCTCGTCCTTTTTTATGTAACGGACAGTAGATTCATTGAGGCCAAAATAGCGGCTGACATCCACGAACTTTTTTCCTTCTTTCAACATATCTAAGAGTTTCACTTTATCTACAATGGTTAACATTTTCCTTTGCCGCTTAGGCTCACTACAAGAAGCCTTAGAAGATGAAGGATGCTTGGGAGGCATTGCAAAGGTTAAAATATGCGAGTAAAAAAAATCACAAGCAAAACGAATTAGTAAGCACAACGAGAACGGCGCACACGAGAGTTAGACTGAGCGAGTGAGGCGGCACATTGGAAATTGGAGGGAAAAGCAAACTGCAATGAAAAAGCCAATCAGACCCCATGATACAGAAAATATTTAAAAACAATTCTGTGATTCGTTGTCTCCCGACCTTTCAGCCAATAGCATTCCATGAACTATCTCACATAGGTGAGAGCCTTTTAGTTTCCGAAAAGTTGATAGCGGTATCGTATTTTACATGGTGAAATACTGTTAGTACTTTATGTTTTTTATTATTTTTTACTGTTTTTTTATTCTTAGGCTAGGAAATACTTGTTTTATCAATAAAATAATGAAAATTTTAATATACACTAGGTCACGTGGGTGAGAGCCTTTTCGTTTTCCGAAACGTTGATAGCGGTATCGTGTTTTACTTGGTAAAAGTACTTTTAGTACTTTATGTTTTTCTTTATTATTTTTTACTGTTTTATTATTCTTAGGCCAGGAAATACTTGTTTTATCAATAAAATAATGAAAATTTTAATATTCACTAGGTCACGTAGGTGAGAGCCTTTGCGTTTTCCGAAACGTTGATACCGGTATCGTATTTTACGTGGTGCAATACTGTTTACTATTTTTTGCTGTTTTATTATTCTTAGGCTAAGAAATACGTTTTTTTTTATCAATAAAATCATGAAACTACTGGAAATATAAATATATATGCTAGCTCATGTAGCTGTGACCCCAATACATTGTACGCTATCGGACACTGCTTTGCATGATGCAATACCCTGTACTGTGAGTTATACTGTACGTACGTACAGTGTTACCCCGGTTATTCGCGCTTCTTGGTTCGCGTTCTCACTCTATCGCGGTTTTTTTTGGATAAATTATTATTTTATTTTGGGGCATACGCAAAAATATTAAAATATTGAAAAAAAACATTTTCAGTATTTTCATTTTTTTTTAAATTTACGTTGCGTGCTGATATTTATAATGTAAAGGGTTTTTTTTTAACAGTGCAGGGAGGGTTTATACAGTTCGTGAACGAAAAAATAATTGTAAATGAGTATGTGTGTCACGTCATTATCACATCATTCACCGTAATTTTATCCATCACTTTCATAAAAATTTACGTTGCTTGCTGTTATTTATAAGTAAAGGGTGTTTCTTTAACAGTGCAGGGAGGGTTTATACAGTACGTAAACGAAAAAATAATTGTAAATGAGTATGTATGTCACGTCATTATCACCTCATTCACCGTAATTTTATCTATCACTTTCATAAAAATTTACGTTGCTTGCTGTTATTTATAATGTAAAGGGTGTTTTTTTAACAGTGCAGGGAGGGTTATACAGTACGTAAACGAAAAAATAATTGTAAATGAGTATGTATGTCACGTCATTATCACCTTATTCACCGTAATTTTATCTATCACTTTCATAAAAATTTACGTTGCTTGCTGTTATTTATAATGTAAAGGGTGTTTTTTTAACAGTGCAGGGAGGGTTTATACAGTACGTAAACGAAAAATAATTGTAAATGAGTATGTATGTCATGTCATTATCACCTCATTCACTGTAATTTTATCTATCACTTTCATAAAAATTTGCATTGCTTGCTGTTATTTATAATGTAAAGGGTGTTTTTTCAACAGTGCAGGGAGGGTTTATACAGTACGTAAACGAAAAAATAATTGTAAATGAGTATGTATGTCACGTCATCATCACATTCACGGTAAGTTTTCCTATCACTTTCATAAAAATTTACGTTGCTTGCTGTTATCTATAATGTTAAGGGTGTTTTTTTTAACAGTGCAGGGAGGGTTTATACAGTACGTAAACGAAAAGATAATTGTAAATGATATGTATGTCACGTCATTATCACCTCATTCACTGTAATTTTATCTATCACTTTCATAAAAATTTACGTTGCTTGCTGTTATTTATAATGTAAAGGGTGTTTTTTTAACAGTGCAGGGAGGGTTTATACAGTGTAAACGTAAAAATATATTAAAATATCTATGTACATATAGGCGGATCCTACTTCGCGGATTTCCTGGTTCGCGGCGGGTCCCGGAACCGAACTACCGCGATAAGTGAGGCAACACTGTATATCTAAATTTATGTTTTTTACTGTTTTATTCGTAGGCTGGGAAATAATTTATTTTTATCAATTAAATAATGAAATTTTTTTTTTCAATAAACAAAATGAAAATACTGAAATTTTTTTTTTTTCTATATATTAATTTTTTTGCGTATACCCATAAAATAAAATAATAATTTATAAAAGAAAAAAACGCGATAGAGTGAGACCACGAACCAAGAAGCGCGAATAACCGGGGTAACACTGTATATATACAGTGTTACCCCAGTTATTCGCGCTTCCTGGTTCGCTTTCTCACTCTATCGCGTTTTTTTTTTTTTTTATAAATTATTATTTTATTTCATGGGTATATGCAAAAATATTAAAATATTAAAAAAAAATTCTCAGTGTTATCATTTTTTTTTTAATTGAAAAAAACATATTTCATTATCTAATTGATAAAAAAAATTATTTCCCAGCCTGAGAATGATAAAACAGTAAAAAATAGTAAAAAACATAAATGTAGATAGATAGATAGATAGATAGATAGATAGATAGATAGATAGATAGATAGATAGATAGATAGATAGATAGATAGATAGATGCGTTTATTGACCACCTCTTTTGAAAAGTACAGTATAATTTTTACAAAAGGAATATTTAGTCCAAATTACAGTGAATAAATACAATAGATTTTGTACAATCATCAAATAAGTAGATGAATTTTAAATTAATATACATTGTACTAATAACTGAATGATATACGTACGTACAGTATTACTCACAGTATTGCATCATACGAAATAGTGTTCGATAGCATACAATGTATTGGGGTCGCAGCTATGTGAGCTAGCATATATATTTATATTTCCAGTAGTTTCATGATTTTATTGATAAAAAAAAAACGTATTTATTAGCCTAAGAATAATAAAACAGTAAAAAATAGTAAAAAACATAAATACTAACAGAATTGCAACATGTAAAATACGATACCGCTATCAGCGTTTTGGACAAAGACTCGTTCAGTCGAACTCACGTTTTGCTTGTGTTCGATAGCGTACAATGTATTGGGGTTGAAGCTACGTGAACTAGCATATATATTTATATTTCCAGCCTAAGAATAATATAACAGTGAAAAATAGTAAAAAACATAAATACTAACAGTATTGCAACATGTAAAATACGATACCGCCATCAGCGTTTCAGACAAAGGCTTCCACCATCTTCCATTGTCTCGCCTCACTCATGTGCGCCATTCATGTTGTGCTTGTTTTTATTAATATGTTTTGCTTGTGATTTTTTTACTCGCATATTTTAACCTTTGCAATACCTCCCAAGCATCCTTCATCTTCTAAGGCTTCTTGTAGTGAGCCTAAGCGGCAAAGGAAAATGTTAACCATTGTAGATAAAGTGAAACTCTTAGATATGTTGAAAGAAGGAAAAAAGTTTGTGGATGTCGGCCGCTATTTTACGTAAACGTAAAAATTATTGTAAAATATGGAACCTATTAATGTCAAGTCATCATCACCTCATTCATAGTAAGTTTTCCTATCACTTTCATAAAAAAAATTACGTTGCTTGCTGTTATTTATAATGTAAAGGGTGTTTTTTTAACAGTACAGGGAGGGTTTATACAGACTAAACGTAAAAATAAATTAAAATCTCTTATGTACATATAGGATGATCTCTACACCACGGATTCCTGGGTTCACGCCGGGTCCCGGAACCGAACTACCGCGATAAGTGAGGCAACACTGTATATATATATACAGTGTTACCCCGGTTATTCGCGCTTCTTGGTTCGCGTTCTCACTCTATCGCGGTTTTTTTTGGATAAATTATTATTTTATTTTGGGGCATACGCAAAAATATTAAAATATTGAAAAAAAACATTTTCAGTATTTTCATTTTTTTTTTAAATTTACGTTGCGTGCTGATATTTATAATGTAAAGGGTTTTTTTTTAACAGTGCAGGGAGGGTTTATACAGTTCGTGAACGAAAAAATAATTGTAAATGAGTATGTGTGTCACGTCATTATCACATCATTCACCGTAATTTTATCCATCACTTTCATAAAAATTTACGTTGCTTGCTGTTATTTATAAGTAAAGGGTGTTTCTTTAACAGTGCAGGGAGGGTTTATACAGTACGTAAACGAAAAAATAATTGTAAATGAGTATGTATGTCACGTCATTATCACCTCATTCACCGTAATTTTATCTATCACTTTCATAAAAATTTACGTTGCTTGCTGTTATTTATAATGTAAAGGGTGTTTTTTTAACAGTGCAGGGAGGGTTATACAGTACGTAAACGAAAAAATAATTGTAAATGAGTATGTATGTCACGTCATTATCACCTTATTCACCGTAATTTTATCTATCACTCATAAAAATTTACGTTGCTTGCTGTTATTTATAATGTAAAGGGTGTTTTTTTAACAGTGCAGGGAGGGTTTATACAGTACGTAAACGAAAAATAATTGTAAATGAGTATGTATGTCATGTCATTATCACCTCATTCACTGTAATTTTATCTATCACTTTCATAAAAATTTGCGTTGCTTGCTGTTATTTATAATGTAAAGGGTGTTTTTTCAACAGTGCAGGGAGGGTTTATACAGTACGTAAACGAAAAAATAATTGTAAATGAGTATGTATGTCACGTCATCATCACATTCACGGTAAGTTTTCCTATCACTTTCATAAAAATTTACGTTGCTTGCTGTTATCTATAATGTTAAGGGTGTTTTTTTTAACAGTGCAGGGAGGGTTTATACAGTACGTAAACGAAAAGATAATTGTAAATGATATGTATGTCACGTCATTATCACCTCATTCACTGTAATTTTATCTATCACTTTCATAAAAATTTACGTTGCTTGCTGTTATTTATAATGTAAAGGGTGTTTTTTTAACAGTGCAGGGAGGGTTTATACAGTGTAAACGTAAAAATATATTAAAATATCTATGTACATATAGGCGGATCCTACTTCGCGGATTTCCTGGTTCGCGGCGGGTCCCGGAACCGAACTACCGCGATAAGTGAGGCAACACTGTATATCTAAATTTATGTTTTTTACTGTTTTATTCGTAGGCTGGGAAATAATTTATTTTTATCAATTAAATAATGAAATTTTTTTTTTCAATAAACAAAATGAAAATACTGAAATTTTTTTTTTTTCTATATATTAATTTTTTTGCGTATACCCATAAAATAAAATAATAATTTATAAAAAAAAAAAAACGCGATAGAGTGAGACCGCGAACCAAGAAGCGCGAATAACCGGGGTAACACTGTATATATACAGTGTTACCCCAGTTATTCGCGCTTCCTGGTTCGCTTTCTCACTCTATCGCATTTTTTTTGTTTTTTATAAATTATTATTTTATTTCATGGGTATATGCAAAAATATTAAAATATTAAAAAAAAATTCTCAGTGTTATCATTTTTTTTTTAATTGAAAAAAACATATTTCATTATCTAATTGATAAAAAAAATTATTTCCCAGCCTGCGAATGATAAAACAGTAAAAAATAGTAAAAAACATAAATGTAGATAGATAGATAGATAGATAGATAGATAGATAGATAGATGCGTTTATTGACCACCTCTTTTGAAAAGTACAGTATAATTTTTACAAAAGGAATATTTAGTCCAAATTACAGTGAATAAATACAATAGATTTTGTACAATCATCAAATAAGTAGATGAATTTTAAATTAATATACATTGTACTAATAACTGAATGATATACGTACGTACAGTATTACTCACAGTATTGCATCATACGAAATAGTGTTCGATAGCATACAATGTATTGGGGTCGCAGCTATGTGAGCTAGCATATATATTTATATTTCCAGTAGTTTCATGATTTTATTGATAAAAAAAAAACGTATTTATTAGCCTAAGAATAATAAAACAGTAAAAAATAGTAAAAAACATAAATACTAACAGAATTGCAACATGTAAAATACGATACCGCTATCAGCGTTTTGGACAAAGACTCGTTCAGTCGAACTCACGTTTTGCTTGTGTTCGATAGCGTACAATGTATTGGGGTTGAAGCTACGTGAACTAGCATATATATTTATATTTCCAGCCTAAGAATAATATAACAGTGAAAAATAGTAAAAAACATAAATACTAACAGTATTGCAACATGTAAAATACGATACCGCCATCAGCGTTTCAGACAAAGGCTTCCACCATCTTCCATTGTCTCGCCTCACTCATGTGCGCCATTCATGTTGTGCTTGTTTTTATTAATATGTTTTGCTTGTGATTTTTTTACTCGCATATTTTAACCTTTGCAATACCTCCCAAGCATCCTTCATCTTCTAAGGCTTCTTGTAGTGAGCCTAAGCGGCAAAGGAAAATGTTAACCATTGTAGATAAAGTGAAACTCTTAGATATGTTGAAAGAAGGAAAAAAGTTTGTGGATGTCGGCCGCTATTTTACGTAAACGTAAAAATTATTGTAAAATATGGAACCTATTAATGTCAAGTCATCATCACCTCATTCATAGTAAGTTTTCCTATCACTTTCATAAAAAAAATTACGTTGCTTGCTGTTATTTATAATGTAAAGGGTGTTTTTTTAACAGTACAGGGAGGGTTTATACAGAGTAAACGTAAAAATACATTAAAATCTCTTATGTACATATAGGATGATCTCTACACCACGGATTCCTGGGTTCACGCCGGGTCCCGGAACCGAACTACCGCGATAAGTGAGGCAACACTGTATATATATATATACAGTGTTACCCCGGTTATTCGTGTTTCTTGGTTCTCGTTCTCACTCTATCGCGGTTTTTTTTTTATAAATTATTATTTTATTTTATGGGTATACGCAAAAATATTAAAATATTGAAAAAAAAAAATTTCAGTATTTTCATTTTTTTTATTGAAAAAATATTTTCATTATTTAATTGATAAAAAAAATTATTTCCCAGCCTACGAAGAATAAAACAGTAAAATATAGTAAAAAACATAAATTTAGATATACGTACGTACAGTATAACTCACATTACAGGGTATTGCATCATGCGAAACAGTGTCCAATAGCGTACAATGTATTGGGGTCACAGCTACGTGAGCTAGCATATATATTTATATTTCCAGTAGTTTCATGATTTTATTGATTAAAAAAACGTATTTCTTAGCCTAAGAATAATAAAACAGTAAAAAATAGTTAACAGTATTGCACCACGTAAAATACGATACCGGAATCAGTGTTTCCGAAAACGCAAAGGCTCTCACCTACGTGACCTAGTGAATATTAAAATTTTCATTATTTTATTGATAAAACAAGTATTTCCTAGCCTAAGAATAATAAAACAGTGAAAAATAATAAAAAAAACATAAAGTACTAAAAGTACTTTCACCATGTAAAATACGATACCGCTATCAACGTTTCGGAAAACGAAAAGGCTCTCACCCACGTGACCTAGTGAATATTAAAATTTTCATTATTTTATTGATAAAACAAGTATTTCCTAGCCTAAGAATAATAAAACAGTAAAAAATAATAAAAAACATAAAGTACTAACAGTATTTCACCATGTAAAATACGATACTGCTATCAACGTTTCGGAAACGAAAAGGCTCTCACCAACGTGAGATAGTTCATGGAATGCTATTGGCTGAAAGGTCGGGAGGCAACGAATCACAGAATTGTTTTTCAATATGTTCTGTATCATGGGGTCTGATTGGTTTTTTCATTGCAGTTTGCTTTTCCCTCCAATTTCCAGTGTGCCGCCTCACTCGCTCAGTCTAACTCTCGTGTGCGCCGTTCTCGTTGTGCTTACTAATACGTTTTGCTTGTGATTTTTTTTACTCCCATATTTTAACCTTTGCAATGCCTCCCAAGCATCCTTCATCTTCTAAGGCTTCTTGTAGTGAGGCTAAGCGGCAAAGGAAAGTGTTAACCATTGTAGATAAAGTGAAACTCTTAGATATGTTGAAAGAAGGAAAAAGGTTTGTGGATGTCGGCCGCTATTTTGGCCTCAATGAATCTACTGTGCTTTACATAAAAAAGGACGAGGCAAAGCTCAGGAAAACAGCAAGCATTTCTTTTAATAAATCGGCGAAGAGCCTCGTATCACCCCGCAATAAGGCAGTAGTGCGCATGGAAGCTGCTTTGGCCCTGCGGATTGCTGATTGCAGAAAGAAAAACATCAGCTTAGACACCAATATCATACAAACAAAGGCGAAGAAGCTGTACGAGACATTCGCTGCAAATGAACCCGATGACGACAGTGGCGACCGTGGAGAGGAGGGGAGAGAAGAAGATATCGACGACCCACAACCAGGACCCTCCAGCGATTCTCCATCGAGGATACAACCGTTCGTTGCTAGCAGGGGATGGTTCCTCAAATTTCAAAAATGCTATGGCCTAAAGAGCGTTTCACTTCATGGCGAGGCTGCCTCTGCAGATACAGCTGCCGCAGAAAATTACATCAAGAATGACTTCAAGAAAATTATCGCCGAAGGGGAATATGTTCCTGAGCAAGTCTTCAACATGGATGAGACTGGCTTATTTTGGAAGAGAATGCCATCTCGCACTTTTCTCTTCAAGGAAGAAGCTAAAGCCCTGGGATTTAAAGCGCACAAAGATCGCATTCCCTCATCATGTGCGGGAATGCTGCGGGCTTCATGTTAAAGCCCGGGCTTATCTACAAGTCAAAGAACCCTAGGGCTTTGAAGAACAAGAATAAGAATCTGCTGCCAGTGTATTGGATGCATAACCCTAAGGCATGTATCACGAAAAGCCTCACATTGGACTGGTTTCACCAATGCTTTATCCCTCAGGTAAAACTTTATCTTATGGAAAAAGGCCTTGAATTTAAAGTCCTTCTTTTGATGGATAATGCTGGTGGCCACGCAACCAAGCTCCAATATGACGGTGTTCAAGTTGAGTTCCTGCCACCGAATATGACGTCACTGATTCAGCCTATGGATCAAGGCGTTATTCGTGCGTTCAAGGCCCTACACACACGAAATGCCCTGGCGAACCTAGTTGATTCAATGGATTCGGACAAAGACTTCTCATTGAAGACTTACTGGCGTAATTACACAATTGCCACATGCCTAAAAAATATTCAGAAAGCAATCAAAGAGATGAAGTCGGCCACAATCAATGCCAGCTGAAAGAAATTGTGGCCTGAAATCATCCACGACCACAAGGGATTTGCTCCTGTCGAGGTGCAGAAGGCGGCAGTTGCGAAAGCTGTGAAGTTGGCTACATTGCTAGGAGGAGAAGGCTTTAAAGATATGACTCCCGAAGATGTGAATGAACTGATTGACTGCCACTCGCAGCCTTTGAGTGATGAAGTCTTGGATAAAATGACGAAATCAGCGAGCGAAGAAGAGGAAGAACTCGAGGAATCGCACGAACCAACTGAAGAACCTGGCCTTGCACTCGAACGTTTGGCAGCCATGTATGAACATTACAAAGCACTCCAACAACTCTCACAGGAATATGACGAAAATATGGTTCGTTCGGTGACCTTCTGTACTTTTATCGACGATGCCATGACTCCTTACCTTGCCATGTTCCAACTAATGAAGAAACAACAACAGCAACTCCCCATTACCATGTTCTTCTCCCCCAAAAAGCAGCCGTAAAGCTTTTATTGGCTGCGAAATAATTTCCTCCGGGGTCGAGAATGATGATCATCACCTCATTCACGGTAAGTTTACCTATCATGTACAAATGTATGTCACGTCATCATCACCTCATTCACCGTAATTTTATCTATCACTTTCATAAAAATTTACGTTGCGTGCTGTTATTTATAATGTAAAGGGTGTTTTTTTTAACAGTGCAGGGAGGGTTTATACAGTTCGTAAACGAAAAAATAATTGTAAATGAGTATGTGTGTCACGTCATCATCACCTCATTCATCGTAATTTTATCTATCACTTTCATAAAGATTTATGTTGCTTGCTGTTATTTATAATGTAAAGGGTGTTTTTTTAACAGTGCAGGGAGGGTTTATACAGTATGTAAACGAAAAAATAATTGTAAATGAGTATGTATGTCACGTCATCATCACATTCACGGTAAGTTTTCTTATCACTTTCATAAAAATTTACTTTGCTTGCTGTTATTTATAATGTAAAGGGTGTTTTTTTAACAGTGCAGGGAGGGTTTATACAGTACGTAAACGAAAAAATAATTGTAAATGAGTATGTATGTCACGTCATTATCACCTCATTCACCGTAATTTTATCTATCACTTTCATAAAAATTTACTTTGCTTGCTGTTATTTATAATGTAAAGGGTGTTTTTTTAACAGTGCAGGGAGGGTTTATACAGTACGTAAATGAAAAAATAATTGTAAATGAGTATGTATGTCACGTCATCATCACATTCACGGTAAGTTTTCCTATCACTTTCATAAAAATTTATGTTGCTTGCTGTTATCTATAATGTTGAGGGTGTTTTTTTTAACAGTGTAGGGAGGGTTTATACAGTACGTAAACGAAAAAATAATTGTAAATGAGTATGTATGTCACGTCATCATCACATTCACGGTAAGTTTTCCTATCACTAACATATAAATTTATGCTTGCATGCTCTTATCTATGAAGTAAAGGGTGGTATGTTAACAGTACAGGGACAGTTTATACAGTGTAAATGTAAAAATATATTAAAATATCTATTTACATATAGGCGGATCCTACTTCGCGGATTTCCTGGTTCGCGCCGGGTCCCGGAACTGAACTACCGCGATAAGTGAGGCAACACTGTATACAGTGTTCCTTCAATTATCGTGAAGGTTCGGTTCCGGGACCCGGCGTGAGACAGGAAAATCGCGGAGTAGGATCACCCTATATGTACATATATATTTTAATTTATTTTTACGTTTACACTGTATAAACTGTATAAACCCTCCCTGTACTGTTAACAAACCACCATTTACTTCATAAATAACAGCATGCAAGTGTAAATTTATATGACATACTCATGTACATAGGTATTTTACAATTATTTTTATGTTTACTGTATAAACCCTCCCTGCACTGTTAAAACACCATCCTTTACTTTTTAAATAACAGCATGCAACGTAAATTTATATGTACGTGATAGGTAAACTTACCGTGAATGAGGTGGTAATGGTTTGTAGACTCTATAGGAAATTATTCCGCAGCCAATAACAGCTTTACGGCTGTTATTCATTGAGGCCAATATAACGGCCGACATCCGTAAACCTTTTTCCTTCTTTAGCATATGTAAGAGTTTCACCTTATCTGTTATGGTTAACATCTTCCTTTGCCACTTACGCTCACTACCAGAAGCCTTAGAAGATGAAGGATGCTTGGGAGGCATTGCAGAGGTTGAAAAAAGTGAAGAAAATAAATCACAAGCACAATGTATTAATAAGCACAACGTGAACGGCGCACACGTGAGTTAGACTGAACGAGTGAGGCAAGACAATGGAAGATGGTGCAAGCCTTTGGCCGAAACGCTGATAGCGGTATAGTATTTTACATGGTGCAATACTGTTAGTATTTATGTTTTTTACTATTTTTTACTGTTTTATTATTCTTTGGCTAAGAAATACGTTTTTTTATCAATAAAATCATGAAACTACTGGAAATTTTAATATATATGCTAGCTCACGTAGGTGCGACCCCAATACATTGTACGCTATCGGACAGTATTTCACATGATACAATGCTGTGAGTTATACTGTATATCTAAATTTATGTTTTTTACTATTTTTTTACTGTTTTATTACTCTTAGGCTAGGAAATACTTGTTTTATCAATAAAATAATGAAAATTAATTTCAAAATGTACTATCTTACGTAGGTTCGACCCTTTTCGTTTTCCAAAACGCTGATACCGGTATCGTATTTTACATGGTGCAATACTGTTAGTATTTATGGTTTTTACTATTTTTTACTGTTTTATTATTCTTAGGCTAAGAAATACTTTTTTTATCAATAAAATCATGAAACTACTGGAAATATTAATATATATGCTAGCTCACGTAGGTGCGACCCCAATACATTGTACGCTATCGGACACTATTTCAAATGGAACCAACATTGGCTAGAAGTGTACGAGGAAAGTCATACAGGTACTATTGAAGTCATAAACTCAGTTGTTAACATTGCACAGGAGAGAAAATGTAGGATTTTGATTATGGGAGATTTTAATCATAGAGAGATATATTGTATAATCCTTGACCCACACAGTGGTGAGGACTCATTCAGGGCAAGATTCCTAGATTGCGTACAAGGGAATTTCCTACACCAACATGCACTAGATCCAACGAGGGCCAGGGTGGGTTATGAGCCATTGCTACTTGATCTAGTAATCGCAGTTAATGTGTTGGATATTGAAAAAATTTAGTAACAATCACCATTTGGAAAGAGTGACCCCTGTGTGTTGTTGATGGAGTATAGCATTGAAGATGTTTTGCCTGAGAGTAGAGGCACTGAGGACACGAGGAGGAACTATCCGAAAGGAGATTAAATTAAAATGAATGAGTTTTTGTACTTATTGACTGGAGGACCTTATTTAACAATAAATCTGTACAAGAAATGCACAACATCTTTTGTGAGGAATATGGGTAGATAGGTAGATGGCTGCATACCTATCACCAAAATAGGAGTAATTCTTACCAGAGAGAAATGGTTCAATAATGAGTGTAAGAGAGCTAAGGAGTGGAGAGACAAATGCTGGAAAAGGTATAGGAGGAGAAAAAACATAAATGCCTGGCAGACTTATAAAAGAGCAAGAAATTATTACCTAATTAAAACAAGAGAGGCAGAAAGAGACTATGAAAGGGATATCTCTAGGAAGGCCAAAGAAAATCCCAAACGTTTCCACAGTTTTTTCAGAGGAAAACTGAAGGTAAAAGAATAGGTTTTGAAGCTTGAGAGAGCGGATGGAAGCATCACTGAGACGGATGAAGAGATCTGTGAAGAATTGCACAAGGAGTTTCAGTCAGTATTTACAGTAGAAAATACCCACCCCCTCAGATTGCAGAGATATGAGCTCATGGGCCTGTATTCCGGTATTAGAGAACATCATCTTTTCAGCCACAGGTATGCAAAGTGCTGATGGAGTTAGTTGTCCATAAAGCTACAGGTCCTGATGATATATTACCTTGTATGCTTACGAAATGCGTTAATTCAATATCAGTGGCACTATGTATCATACTTAAAAAGTCGCTGGAGTCAGGGGAGATGCATGTTGCTGGAAACAAGCAAACGTGATACTTATGTTCAAAAAGAGAATAAGGGATACGGCTCTAAACTATAGACATGTTTCCTTGAGCAGCATAGTTGCAAAGTTATGGAAAAGCCACTTAGGACACATATGTCTCTTAACTTGGAACCCTTCAACTTTTTGTCAGTGAGACAACATGGCTTCAGAGAAGGCAGATCAACAGTAACAAACTTATTAGAATTTTATGATGAGGTAAGCCAATTCTTACAGGAAAGAGAGGGTTGGGCAGATTGCAAATTCCGAGACTTCCAGAAAGCATTTGACTTTGTCCCACACGGGAGACTCATTAAGAAGCTGCAAGCAATGGTAAGAATAGGTGGAAATGTCTTGGAATGGATGAAAACATACTTAGAAGTAAGGGAACAGAGGGGTAAAGTAAGATATTCAGTGTCTGAATGGAGAAGAGTTTGTAGTGGAGTTTTAAAGGATTCAGTTTTAGAGCCACTTTTATTCCTTGTATATGTAAATGACCTACCAGAGTCAGTAAATTCATTCATGAATATGTTTGCAGATGATGCAAAGATTGTGAAAAAAGTAAGAAATTAGAACAATGGTAGTTACCTTCAGGAAGATCTAAATAGTCTGCATGAGTGGTCAGAAAAGTAGCTTATGAAATTCAAATACTTCAAAATGTAAGGTAATGAGAATGGGTCCAAATGCAAGAAGGCCCAAGCTTGGGTACTCAGTAGCAAGAGTAGAACTTCAAGAGAAAGAGAATGAGAGAGATCCAGGAGTAAACATACTGGCCGATTTGTCTCCAGAAATGCATATAAATGGCATAGTAAGGGCAGCATATGCTTCCTTAGCAAATGTAAGGGTAGCCTTCAGGCACATGGACAAGGAAATGTTCAGAAATATTTGTGTAACCTATGAGAGGCCAAAGCTTGAATATGCAGCCCCCTTTTGGAATTTGCGTTTGAAAAAGCACGTAGTTAAGCTGGAAGAATTTGAAAAACATGCCACGAAACTGGTGCCGGAAATACGCAATCTCAGTTATGATGAGAGGCTGAGGGAATTAGACTTACCATCACTCGAAGCTAGAAGATTGAGGGGGGATATGTTGACAGTTTTTAAATTCCTTCATGGTTATGACAGAGTGGATAGGGATCGATATTTTGATATGGCTGGCTCTAGAACTAGAGGTCATAGTTTAAAGCTTTGAAAGAAAACTTCTTTGCAGGATGTAAGGAAGTACTATTTTAGTGTAAGAGTAGTTG
>JAXCGZ010020204.1:7500-15000 GCA_037179515.1 Halocaridina rubra
ACTACAGGGATCACCATCATCAATACACGAATGTAAGTTATCTGTAAAACATTGTACCTAAAAAAAAAAATCCTTATAATCAAATAATATGACCTGAACTTGCTAATAAAAAATGCGCTGTGTACAAATGTACCCGAATAAAAGACTATCAGCACCACAGTTAAGATATATATAGTCTGAACATACTGCTTAGATAAACTTAGCTGTCAATTTCAGCTCATATGCATCCGAATATATACATACACCTCAGGCACTCTGGTGAGCCTAAGAGCCCTTTCATGAGAAGTTTTTGCTGAGGGAAGCAGAGATCTTCAGAAAAGTCCAAACAGAAGCAGTGTTGTGGCTACAAAATTGCGTCTTGAGAAGTTCTTGTTGAGGGAAACAGAGACCTTCAGAGAAGTCCAAACAGAAGCAGTGTTGTGGCTACAAAAGTGCGTCTTGAGAAGTTCTTACTGAGAGAAGACCTTCAGAAAAGTCCAAACAGAAGTAGTGTTGTGGCTACAAAAGTCCGTCTTGAGAAGTTCTTGTTGAGGGAAACAGAGATCTTTAGAAAAGTCCAAAAACAGAAGCAGTGTTGTGGCTACAAAAGTGCATCTTCAGAAGTTCTTGCTGAGGGAAGCAGTGACATTCAGAAAAGTCCAAACAGAAGCAGTGTTGTGGCTACAAAAGTGCGTCTTGAGAAGCTCTTGCTGAGAAAAGCAGAGACCTACAGAAAAGTCCAAACAGAAGCAGTGTTGTGGCTGCAAAAGTGCGTCTTGAGAAGTTCTTGTTGAGGGAAATAGAGATCTTCAGAGAAGTTCAAACAGAAGCAGTGTTGTAGCTACAAAAGTGCGTCTTGAGAAGTTCTTGCTTAGAGAAGCAGAGACCTTCAGAAAAGTCCAAACAGAAGCAGTGTTGTGACTACAAAAGTGCGTCTTGAGAAGTTCTTGCTGAGAGATGCAGAGATCTTCAGAGAAGTCCAAACAGAAGCATTGTTGTGGCTACAAAAGTGCTTCTTGAGAAGTTCTTGGTGAGGGAAACAGAGACCTTCAGAGAAGTCCAAACAGAAGCAGTGTTGTGGCTACAAAAGTGTGTCTTGGGAATTCTTGTTGAGGGAAACAGAGATCTTCAGAGAAGTCCAAACAGAAGCAGTGTTGTGGCTACAAAAGTGCGTCTTGAAAAGTTCATGCTGAGGGAAGCAGAGACCTTCAGTCCAAACAGAAGCAGTGTTGTGGCTACAAAAGTGTGTCTTGAGAAGTTCTTGCTGAGAGAAGCAGAAACCTTCAGAAAAGTCCAAACAGAAGCAGTGTTGTAGCTACAACAGTGCATCTTGAGAAGTTCTCGCTGAGAAAAGCAGCGACCTTCAGAGAAGTCCAAACAGAAGCAAGTGTTGTGGCTACAAAAGTGCGTCTTGAGAAGTTCTTGCTGAGGGAAGCAGAGACCTTCAGAAAAGTCCAAACAGAAGCAGTGTTGTAGCTAAAAATGTGCGTCTTGAGAAGTTCTTGGTGAGGGAAACAGAGACCTTCAGAGAAGTCCAAACAGAAGCAGTGTTGTGGCTACAAAAGTGCGTCTTCTTTGTATCCGTCAAGGACAAGAATATGTTCTAATACAAAAAGCAAATGCCAGAAAAAGCTTAGATATAAAGTAAGTATTAAATCTCTTTCTTTCTTTTTTTCATAAGGATAAGAACTCAAAGTAAAGTATTTAATCCTGAGCGATTTCATCCTGTCATTAAAAAAAAAAATAAACATATTTGACCTGGCTGAGAATATCATAAAGGCCAGTTTGTATTTAATAAAAAAAAATAATTATAAATTTTCTCACCAAAGTCACGTTTACATCTTGCAGCATTTAAAAAAAAAAGCTGAAAAAAGTTAATCAATTTTTCATTAGAAATCATCTTGACATAAGGAATTCATTTTAATTTGAATTCGAGCCTGAACTGGCCTGGCACTTGGCCCTAAAGTCATCATCGCTTCATTAATATTATCAGCTGTGCAATGCTGCAATATTAAAAGCAAAGCAAAGACCAAAAATAGCGATTATAAAGGGATCACAAAAACATACAGAAACAATAATTATAAAAGCTCAAAAACGATCACAAAAACATACAATAAGCAGAAGTCAGACTGGAAATATAATCCTAAAATGAAATTTTGCATAAGAATGAAGGAAAAAACAAAAATAAACCAAAAGACAATTCCATGATCTTTTATGAATAAAATTTATGAAAAAGAAGGTAGGAAACGACCATAAAAATAAACGAAAAGACGATTCCATGATCTTTTATGAATAAAATTATGAATAAGAAGAAAGGAAACGACCATAAAAATAAACGAAAAGACAATTCCATGATCTTTTATGACTTCCAGAGCAAGCATTCCATAATTTCCAGGCCGCTTTCCTTGGTTTTCCAGGTTAACCATCCACCTCATTCCTAGTTTTTTTTTCTTTTTTTACCATCGCGTTTAATAACCCTAACCACGGTAATTTGCCTGTCCGGTAGTATGACTGTTAGATAATGTGTGTGTGCGTGTGTGTGTGTGTGTGTGTGTGTGTGTGTGTGTGTGTGTGTCTGTTGGATAATGTGGTCTCGCTATTATGCAAGCACAGATAAAACTGAGAGTAAGACAAAACCACTTCTTGCTTGTTACCTTGTCGACAGAGCATGGCGGAACTGAAATGGAAATTTAGAAAACAATGGTGATTACTGTTACGTAAAAGTTTTAGTTATTACTTTTTTGTATCTAATTGCGTGGAACAAATATATAAATAACATCATTATATTTGTTTCTCTTTCTTCAATCATTACGAAAAAATTATTTTATATAAATTCCTAATTGTTATTATTATTTATTTAATAATAATAAGTCTATTGCTACTAAACTTACTGATATTACTGTTATTACAATACTCACTGTAACTACTATTACTACTACTACTAATCCTACAACTTCCTACTACTACTACTACCTACTACTACTACTACTACTACTACTACTACTACTACTACTACTACTACTACTTCTGCTGCTGTTGCTACTGCTGCTAATAATAATGCTAATATTAATATTAATATTAATATTAATATTAATATTAATATTAATAATAATAATAATAATAATAATAATAATAATAATAATAATAATAATAATAATAATAATAATAATAATAATAATAATAATAATATGATAATTGATAATTGATAATTGATAATTGATAATGATGATGATGATGATGATAATTGATGATGATGATGATGATGATGATGATGATGATGATGATGATGATGATGATGATGATGATGATGATGATGATGATGATGATGATGATGATGATGATGATGATGATGATGATGATGATGATGATGATGATGATGATGATGATGATGATGATAATGATAATGATAATGATAATAATAATAATAATAATAATAATAATAATAATAATAATAATAATAATAATAATAATAATAATAATAATAATAATAATAATAATAATTGATAATTGATAATTGATAATTGATGATGATGATGATGATGATGATGATGATGATGATGATGATGATCATCATCATCATCATCATCAAAATCTATAAATACAATCTACAGTTCCTATTCACAAACCAGTTTCTTCAATGTGACCTTGACCTTCTTCCGGTTGTCTCAAGGTCTCACCTTGCCGCCGGGCCATTCGTGCTCTTTATGACACTGGCGCAAGAACAGGTAAAAATAACTAGGTAATAAAAACAGGTGGGGGGGGGAGAAAGACACTTAAGAAATAAAAACCAGGAAACAGAAGCACCGAAAAGGAAAGTTGGGAAGAGAGAGAGAGGGGGGAAGAGGGATGGAAAGGGAGAAAGTGCTTTTGCTCTGGTAAGATAATTGACGTTAAGGAAGGGCAGTTCCTTGGATGGAAAGTTATTGTGCCTCCCTTCTCGTTTCTTTAGTCGTCCCTCGGTGGTTTCGTGGTCCAAATTTTTCTTTGTCGCTGTATTTTTTTTTCTTACATTATCAACCAATGTATTTGGGCATTTCTACTGCTGTCTGAATAATGAAGATTTTATATTACATAATTTTCATAAAGGTTTACGAATGAATAATGTATGTGTGTGCTCGCTTGCAAATGAATGTCGAAATGTATGCATAATGTCCGCATTTATATGAGCTCATACTGTGTCTATGTGTGTATGTGTATAATGTAGTTTATGTTACATAATTTTCATAAAAGTTTACGAATGAATAATGTATGTGTGTGCTCGCTTCCAAACGAATGTCAAAATGTATGTATAATGTCCGCATTTATATGAGCTCATACGGTGTCTATGTGTGTGTGTATAATGTAAGCTTTTACTCGCGTTCATGAGCATCTGTAGTTTTTGAAAATGTATGTCTACTTGCGCGCGTGTAGTGTCAATATATAATATATGATTGAGCTTGCCTGAGAGAGAATGTGTGTCTTTAATGATGACTTGCTCTCAGCAGATAACAAAATGAAAAGGGTGATCAACACTGTGAAGATAACACAAATAGTGACAAAACCGACCCGCATAACCCTTAATTCTAGGACTCTAATAGATCAGATAACAAATAAAGTGGAAAGTATACCCTATTGGGACGTAGTTCCCTGCCCAATTGCAGATCACGAGCTCAACATTGCTATGCTAAACATAAACAAGCCCAAAAGGAAGCCTCTCTTCATGACATTCCGGTGTCTGAAAAATGACTCCCCTGATACCTTTTGTGAAGCATTAACCAACAAAACAAATGTACTTAATAGTATTAAGAATACAGATAACGTCGATTTGCAGGTTGAGATTCTAACAAAAGTCTTCTGTGAATGCTTAGATAGTTGTGCACCCATTGTAACAAGAAAAATAAACCCGCCCCTCAGCCCCCTGGCTAACTGATGACATCAAAGATGCAATGCAAATCAGAAATCAAATGCAAACAGAGCTAATAATTATTAGATATGATATGACTCTCCGTGAATGTTATAAAGTAGAAAAGAAACGTGTCAGATCCGTCATTGATATGAGTAAAAATAACTACACCTAGCAAAACAGTCAAAAATCTTGGAATTCACTTTGATAACTATGTGTTGTTTGATTCCCATATAGATAAAATATGCAAAAAAGGTTACAGGAACATTAATGTACTTATCACGTATAAAAGACAATTTTGAGACTACCACTCGAATAACTGTTGTTGAATCTCTAGCTCTAAGTCACATTAATTACTGCACATCTGTTTGGGGAGCTACCACTAAGACTCAGATAAACAGAATACAGAAGCTTATTAATTTTGCAGCTCGAGTTGTCCTGGGAGGAATAAGAAAATTTGACCAAATCACACCAGCTCTCAAAAAAACTTGGGTGGCTGCGGGCAGAAAACAAGGTCGGCTATGCTATTCATGTTTGTGTATACAAAATTTTTAATCATTATTATCCTAGCTGGCTATTTGATTTAAAAACAGTCAGGGATATAAGGGAAACCAACACAAGACAGAGTATTGAGCTCTTTATTCAGAGAACAAACAGAAGCAAATTCGAAGATGAACACTATTAAAGGGCCAACACTCTGGAACATTATTCGAGAGCATCTTAAAAATTCATCCTCCTTCACAGCTTTCAAAGGCAAACTATATAGTTTTCTTTTGCACAAACAGTTGCTGCTCACACATTCATTAAAATTACTGATTTAATGCAATTTCCCTAAACACTAACCACTCTATATGTGAACTGATATCGCCTTCTTTGTTCTCTAAGTTAAGAACTAATTATTTTCATTGTAGTGAATAATAATATGGTGATGATGCCGATAAAAACACTCCTGTATTGAGTGTTAGTATTACTATATTATTAACATTATTGTCAACATTTTTATTACAGTATTATTATTTTCTAGGAAAGCTATATTTATTTTAACTGTATGTATTACCCTCTTACTTATGAGTTCAATTACATGTCTACTTATAAGTTACTCTTAATTTTGTAAACGAATAGCCATTGTACAAAAATGGAAATAAATATTTGTTTGTTTGTTTGTTTTAATTCTCCTCACCTATCATGGTATTCTCCACGCATCTCCCGCAGCCAAAATCACTACCTTTCTATCTTCCATTCCTTGATATACTCAGTCCATCCCACTCTCACCTTTATTTCGTCCACTAGCAACTGTCTATCTGCTCCTTTCACCCTTTCCTACCTACCAGACTCACCTATCCGCACTCTTTTCACTTCTTTTTAAAAACTCATTTTATTCTTTTCAAAATATTCAAACAAGATTATAACCCATCATCCATTCGTTTTTTTTTTTGTCTCTCTCACCATAAACGTTGCAAACCACCCCTTAGCTCTATGCCTTTCATACGCCTCCATCTCTTCTTTCTACAACCATACCTAATATGCCCGATTCTTTTCAGCCACTGCCGCGCTCACCTCTTCATTCCACCACTCATTACCTTTCCTTCTACTTCCAACCATTTGTGTCATTCCACACCTTACCTTTGATCACTTTAGCACTTCCTCCTTTACACGCTTCAATTTGCCCGATTCTTTTCATCCGCTGCAGCACTCACCTCTTCATTCCACCATTCTTTACCTTTCCTTCTACTTCCAACCATTTGTGTCATTCCACAGCTTACCTTTGATCACTTTAGAACTTCCTCCTTTCCACACTTCAATTCTTTTCCCACTCAACCTTCATATGTGCAACTGCATTAAAGTGCGAATGCATCGTAAGAGTTTATCATATAAAGCAGTTTGTAATGAAGTGTGAAAATAATATTGTGCATATTTACACTTTGTAAAATATAAATATAAAGGTGTGTGTGTGTGTGGCTTTGTATGTGAACATAATAGAAGTGAATAAACATCATTCATGACTCCCAGTCTCTAAGTTCCGGTTTTACGTCACGGACTCCCTTTTCTACCAAGGGCTAGGACGGTTGCCTTCTTGCGAAGGACTTGTTTTGGCAGATGTAATAGTTACCCTGAGTGCATGCCCTTGCTACCCTCAGACCGTGGCGGGGCTCGAACCCTCGACTTGACGCCTCAAAGTCGCGGACGCTACCGCTTGAGCCACGGTGACTATACTCCCAGTCTCTAAGTATCATACATTTAATCTATACTTCCAAATATAAAAATACTGCTCCTGAAACAGGCTACAAGAGACTGCGAAAACGGACCAAAGCATAAGTGAGAATTTAACGAGAGATCAGCAGATGGTGTCCACTATCAATGTTAGTGAGGCAGCGAAAACTTAACTACTTAGAACATTTTCATGCTATTGTTGAGCTTCTGTTGCACTGAAAGGGACATCGACACTACATTAAGTTTTCTATTAATTTAATTTTCAAGGGTTTTAATAAAACATTATTTTGTTTCATTTGTTAAGAGTGCCTTCTTCTTACTCTTCTTTTATTATTATTATTATTATTATTATTATTATTATTATTATTATTATTATTATTATTATTATTGTTATTGTTATTGTTATTGTTATTGTTATTGTTATTATC
>JAXCGZ010020204.1:17500-19576 GCA_037179515.1 Halocaridina rubra
TTTATGGTCAGATGCTTTTTCTGACACCATCTCTCCGATTTATCTGACATTGGGTTCTGCACAGAGATAAACTGGCTTATTCCCATATTGTCTAGAATAATATTTAATAAATTTCAATTCAAAGAGCATATGTTCCGGTTTTACGTCACGGACTCCGTTTTCTACCAAGGGCTAGGACGGTTGCTAAAGAACTAAAAGTAAAAAGCTCGCTGCTTCAAGCTTATCCAAATTCCTCAAGCCTCTATCTTTTTTCTTTCATTTCTATAAATATTTTCAAATCGAAATGCAGCCATTAGAACAATGTTAGCAGACTGACGTGAGCCATTTCTCCTACGATACATGCTTTGTGTGTGTGTGTGTGTGTGTGTTTGTGTGTGTGTGTGTTTCAGATATTTTTACAAGAATTTAATATGTACATTTATACAAAATTGAAGTTCTCTATAAAATGACTCTGCTACCAATGTATTTGAAACTACAACCATGACTTACGGATATATGTAAAAACCAATATGAATGACGCCCTGGATTAAACACAGAACACTTGTGACAGAGCAATGAATGTGAGACAGAATAGCTAAAATGTAGCCCGTGAACACCGCTGATAGCAGAAGAAGACACTCCAAAATTCCCATCATCAAGAGTTCTTTTGAGTGGGAGGAGCTTCAGGAAGAGGGCGGAGCTTCAGGAAGACCTGGGCGTGGTTATATAGCTCCGCCCATATCTATGTGAGGAAAATACAGGGTTGGTAATGTAGGAGGGGGTAAGATGATTTTCCCTCTATGTAGTTGTTAGGAAATGGGGGTAGATGAGAAAATTCTACATAGAGAGAGAGTGAGAAAAAAGAGAGAAAATTAGATAAGCATGTTATGAAGAAAGTTATAGAAAATAAAATCATATATAGCAGATGTTTGCTAATAGAAATCTGGGAGTTGTTTGTCAAAGTACAAGGGAAAATTACTGAAACACAAAGAGAGAGAGAGAGAGAGAGAGAGAGAGAGAGAGAGAGAGAGAGAGAGAGAGAGAGAGAGAGAGAGAGAGAGAGAGAGAGAGAGAGAGAGAGAGAGAGAGAGAGAGAGAGAGAGAGAGAGAGAGAGAGAGAGAGAGAGAGAGAAGAGAGAGAGAGAGAGAGAGAGAGAGAGAGAGAGAGAGAGAGAGAGAGAGAGAGAGAGAGAGAGAGAGAGAGAGAGAGAGAGAGAGAGAGAGAGAGAGGAAAAGACTAGTAAATGAAACAAAACAAGGACAAAAAAAGGATAAAGAGAGATAGAACTGACATTAATTAAACAGTCAAAACTTTAATAAAATAAAGATACAGAAGACATAATAAGAAAACAGATATAACCAAAAGCCAGACGATAAGGACAAGTAGCTGTAATATACATATATATATATATATATATATATATATATATATATATATATATATATATATATATATATATATATATATATATATATATATATATATATATATATATATATATATATATATGTATATATATATATATATATATATATATATATATATATATATATATATATATATATATATATATATATATATATAATAAACGACCAATTTTTCCAGTGATTAAAATTTGAGACTTCTTACTACACATATCTACATAATTCTGAATTTCCTCTGCTGTACTGTAAGTATGAGCAGCACATCAAGAAACATATCATTGTCTTCTAGTAAAGTTACAATTCTTCATCCAAGAAGAACTAGACATTCAAGAATGTTCATACTATCGAGAATAACTTATATAGACCAAGAAAGTTAAAAAAAATGGAAATTTGTAAGGAAGAGAGGAAATTGTAGAGTTAAAAAGAAGCAAAAAAAATATATTAAACTATTATGGAAATGCAAACAGACGATATAAATGAAAGAACTGGAAAGATATGGAGGCGTCATGTGGGAAACTGGAGACAGATAAGATAAAAAAATAGCAACTAAAAAACATCTTCAGAGGGAAGGAAAAAAGAACGAAGCAATGATTAAAAATACAAAGCAACGGAAAGAGAGAAAACTGCAGCCTAGGGAAAAAGACATTAGGAGGAGCTGACGACGAAAATGGA
>JAXCGZ010020205.1:0-12500 GCA_037179515.1 Halocaridina rubra
AGAGAGAGAGAGAGAGAGAGAGAGAGAGAGAGAGAGAGAGAGAGAGAGAGAGAGAGAGAGAGAGAGAGAGAGAGAGAGAGAGAGAGAGAGAGAGAGAGAGAGAGAGAGAGAATCTGATTTGGATTTTTAGAATATGACTTTACTGTCTGCAGACAAAGATATGATTCATCTACACTTACACTTCTTCCGTACATATTCGAACTTTTGGCATTTTCCAACTGCACCAATTAAATTCTAATGAATATAAAAAATTTCTGACGAGTCTTAGGTGAAAAAGTGGAATATATGAAAGTGCCATATACACATTATTTGGCTTATTCTGATGGTTACATAGAATGACTCAACACTATCTAGAACTAGATTATCATAACATTAGCTTGCAAAACAGCTAATTCTTGAATGAACCAATAAAAAGTCTCTTTTAATGATGCAAAGTTTCTTAAAACTCTTTCAGAACGACTTTTATAAGTGCTTATTAGCTATAGACTTGATTGTCAATTATCTTCACTTTATATTTAAGTATTCTCATTTTTTTAACAATTATATTTGCTTGCTTTGGGCCATTTTAACTTAATGGCAAAGTTTGGATGGTTATTGGTTTCTGCCAAGATGGCTTGAGGAAGTTTTGGATATGTTTGGTTTGTGACTAGATTTTACCATGGCTAGTTCCGAATATTTTTGCATTGTTCCATGCTTTTGTATGTAAGAGCAACATACAACCAAATGACCAAAAGGCTCAATAAGGTGATATTTTGGCTGGCTATTAACCAATGGTGGAAATATTTCCATCAAATAACTTTCCATAGTGTGTTTATTAAGGAAGTATATAGTGAGTGAGTTTCATAGTCTTAGTTTTGGAAACACTTCTGTTTGAGGGATATGAAATTGTTATCCATTATTTGTGGCATATAACAGCAATGTACAAAGAAACTAGAGCTTGACAGCAAAAATGCTTGCATACACAAAAGCCTGAAAGACTAGTGGTCAAATATATTTTGTGACTTTCGTAAGAAGTATCTGGTCAAATAGTCACATCATTCATTAGATTGTATTAAATACCAAAAAAGGAGACCTTAATGAAAAAGTTAGTTAATTAATATTTACTTTCACATCACATAGAAATGAAAATACAAAATACTGCATAATATCTAAATGCATCAAGTTACAATAACTTCAATAATTAACTCGTGTTGACTCAACGTAAACTAACATAACTAAGCTAACCTACCCTAATATTATAAAAAATTTTATGAGCAGTTTACCTTACCGAGGGGTGTGAAGGCAATCAAGAATCAATAAAAACTTTTAATTATTAACTCATTTCTTAGATGGGTGACAAGTAACTTAACCTAGCCAAATATTATTATAAACTTTTATAAGATTTTATCCTAACTAGGAGTTTGACAGTAAGCATTTACCTAAAACTGGTAAATTTTTACGATTCCACCCGTCTTCCTATGGTTGTTGATATATTTTGAATAAATTTCTTTTCACCTTCAAATTCGTCGGAAATCACTCCTGACCTAACTTAAATACGAATAATATACGCTTACATTTTTGAAGGTCAAATTTGCCATTAAGAAAGTTGGGGATAAGCCGGATGTAACTGTAAAAAAAATTAAACTCTTGGCGGTTGAAAAGTATATAAATTCTGGTGTCGGTAAGAAAAATATTACTTGGATAAATCGTTGGGAATCCACGAAAATATAACAGGATAAACCACTGGATTTCCAGAAAAAAGGACCCTGATAAATCGCTGTTTTACTCGCATAATTGCCTCGTCATTGCTTTATTGAAGTCAATATATTAGAAAAAGTTTCTCACATACCTTACAAAACGCACTACTTTGACCTCTTTAGTAATCCACATTCGTTTGCAAGAGTCATTTCTCTCACGCACACACCCACAAAATCCCCTGGTCAGCTGACTTTGTTTACATCGTGACTTTTCTGCCGACATATCAAACACTACTAAACAACGTTTACATTTTAAATTTTTTTCACCGCGGCCATATTGTTCTTTCATTCTAATTATGTATTATAATATATTCTAATGACAAAGAGTTCTATTTGTTATGCCAATTAAAAAAAAAACTATCGACTACATGTTTATTCCACATCCCAACCGAGTGAAATAGAAAAACAAATCTAAAGTCTGCTGGCTAGTACAGTGGTAACGCGCTGGCTTCGCATTCACGAGGTCGAAAGATCGGTTCCCGTCCAAGACCGAGAGTTTAAGCTGTTTACTGGCAGGAACTGCTGTGGTTGGACACCACAGTGGGGGGTTGGGGCTTGCCCTGGCTGACGAATACCCATTGTATTGAAATGGAAATAAAGTTTATATAAAAAAAAAGCTAAAGATGATTTTAAATAAATCATTTCTTACCAAGAAGAGAAATAACCTACTCGTACCATAACCAACCTAACATAACATTATATAATTCATGAGATTATTTGCTAACTGATTGCGTAAGAGTATTCATTTACAAACTCTCCTACCAAGATATCACAAGAAAAATTCCACACATATAGACTGTATACATTTATGTATAATTTATAATTATTTTTTCAAAACTTTTCTGAATGTTAAATTTATCCTAACACCCAGAGCAGATTTGCGAGGTGGGAGTGCGTGATACCAAAATTTATTGGTTGGAGAATTCATTAACAAGAGGCTTCCATGCTCCAACACCATGTTTACTGAAAGAAAAACAATATGACATATTAGAAAATATAAAACAATAAAGCACAGTTCTGAAAGCTATTCTCTCTCTCTCTCTCTCTCTCTCTCTCTCTCTCTGTCAGATGCGTTTATGAAATCCATTTGTGTGAGTCTAGCTAACTAACAATATGGTATCCTAGGCTTACACTGTTTAAGAAATCGGACCATAGACTGTAAAGTATTAATTACTCTGAAGAATTGTTAAAGTACTGTATGTTCGAATTACATATTTGCACACGCGATAAAAGTGTTTTAGAATATGGCATAAGCTTATTAAACAAGGATTAAATTAAATGCGAAAAGAAATGATGAGAGAGGTTGGGAAATGGGAGTAACTTGAACATATGCATTCAGTAATGAGTGTTCCTGCCCTAATCTAGCAGTAGCAGTGAAGTTCCCTGGTTCTTTTAACACCTTCTGTGCTACAGTCGGTAACGCGGACTTACGTATATTGATGAACTGCTCTTGTTTAGCAGTTATATGTTCTTGTAACAGATAAATTGCTGAGTTGACGAGTGTTAGGAAACAACAGACGCCCCAACAAAACTGTCCAATGCACATCCTCGATACCATCAGGGGAAAATTTCTCCCTTTCATCGCCGATCGAGGCTGGCTAAACCAAGATCTGTTCAGACTAAATCGTGTTTAGAAAAATCAATGAAATTATTTACTCCCTCGCTGTACAGAAATTCAGCTGAATATATAAAGACATACAACTACCGCTTCCTATAGTTTCTTTTTTGTTTTCTCTCTCTCTTAGTCGGCATTTTCGTCTTTCTTCCCCTGATGTGGAGGGGGGAAAGATTATCGCTTGCGTGTTCCCCTGCGTGTTGTAAAATGTCTAACTCCCAAATTTCATTATATAATACGTTTGCAAAGTGTCAAGGATTTGATTTGACTCGGCCATCCCCCTGATAAGAAGGATTACGGTCCTTGTACAGAGATAGGCAAGATAATACTGTATTGCAAGGAATAGCTCTTTAGCCATAATACCGCGGATGGGGTGTAGAATAGGAACATAATGGATTCAATATTTTAAAGCTTGTAGTTCTTAAAACTCAAGGAGTTATGATTAATTATTATATGAATAATACACTATCATTGGTGCTGAAGTCAGAGACTAACTATTAAAAAACTCGAAAAAAGATCATGGAATTAATTCCAACACTTATATTTTTGAAAATGTTTATATGTATTTCATATTATGGAAGAGGACCAAGTAATATAAGCAATTATTCATCTTATTCACTTGAAATTATCCACATATGCGATAATAATGAAAAAAAAAACTAATGAGAATCTCCATGGGTATATTAGCAAGACAAATGACAAAAAATTAAATAAATACAGAATACTAAAGGGCTAAACAGACGATCAATATTACTGACAGTATTTCGCTGTACTGTCATTATTACTGTCGGTGTGTCCATCATATGGACGTAGTAGTTCACACCAATAGAACAGTGTCAGTATTTTTACTGACAATAATAATGATCGTCTGTAACCCCCTTTAAATTAACATTAGAAAACGTACCTTTATCAATATTCCTTTTCAAGGGTGCTTTTGAATCCTGGTGCTTAAAGTAGAAATCCCTGGGTTGTCCTAAACTCACTGAAGCAATGGGTGTACAACTATCTAATTCTTTTTCATCATCTTTGTGTTCGCCCATCTTGTCGTTACCGTCTTTATATCTACAAGAAAAGATATACTGCCATAAGAATTCTTTGTCAAATTTCATTCGTAAAAACTTAAATAGTAGCTCATTATAAGTTAATATTGTCAGAAGGGCAGTAGCAATTGATTCTTTGTCAAATTTATCTGGTAAAGAATGCATTAATAATTCCTGGTCAAATTGCATTGGTTTGAACTGCAATAATCATCCTTTATCAGATTTCACAGGTAAGAACTGCAATAATAATTTTTGAAAGATATCAATGGTAAGAACTGCAATGATAATTCTCTGGAAGATTTCACAGGTAAGAGCTACAATAATAATACTTTAACAGATAAGAGGTGAATTATCATCTGTTAGATTAATTAGTTAAGAACTGCAATAATAATTATTTGTCATTCAGCATCCTGTCACTTGTTAAGTAATCTAGACAAATCTGAATAGTTTCAGAACCTGCTACTTCTTTTCTAACAAGTAGACAATTACCCTTAACTTGAGGAGCTAATTATTCTAAAACAATTCAGATTATAAGCCCAAACTTGCTTGCTGGTTCCAGTCTACTTAAGTACAAATTAGTCTAAACTACAGCTACTTGCTCCCTTCAAACAATTTAGATAGTTTCAGCTAGATCTGCCAAATATATTAAAAGTAAATATTTGGATCTCATTTAGTTCTTAATTCAATTTGAAAAAGTTGAATGTTAGCTTTAGTTGTAGATGTGCTACTCTTTTCAGACAAGTAGATAGTGGCCCGATTTCTTCAACAGTGTAAACCTAGGATACCATATTGTTAGTTAGCTAGACACACACAAATGGATTTCATAAACGCATCTGACGCGGTTCTGTGTATGGCTAGGATCCCGTACGGGATCCTAGCCATACACAGAACCGCGTCAGATGCGTTTATGAAATTCAACTGTGTGTCTAGCTAACTAACAATATGGTATCCTAGGTTTACACTGTTTAAGAAATCGGACAATGTGTTCTCAGCTGGAGTTATTGGTTCATTTGAAAAAAAAAATGAGTTTCAGCTAAATCTGCTAATTCTATTCAGACAAATTAGATACTTAGTCTAAGCTAGAGTTATTTCATCCTTAGAAAAAAGTGAATGGTTAGCTGCTAGATCCGCTAATTCTCATACAAAGTAGCTAATTTGTTCTCAAGTAGAATTATTAGGTTTTGACAAAGATAGCTAGGATCCAGCACGGGATCTTAGCCATACACAGAACTGCGTCAGATGCGTTTATGAAATCCATTTGTGTGTCTAGCTAACTAACAATACGGTATCCTAGGTTTACACTGCTTAAGAAATCGGGCCTAGATCTCCTAATTCTTTTCAGACAATGTGGACAGTTGGCCTCAGCAAGAGTTACTACTTATTTAAAAAAAGAGTTGATGATTAGCTCTAGCTAGATCAGACATAGCGTGTCAGCTGGTGTTGACGGCACCTCTCATAATATGCGAGGTAACCTATGTCCAGTCTTAGAAAAACTTGTGAGGACAAGACAAAGTACTTAGTTTAATCACCAAGAGTAAAGATATCTTTACAAACAATGTAGACATTTTGCCACATCTAGTTACTAATTTTGACACAAAGTGGCTTGGGTCTACACTGGGTGCAAAAGGTTATATACAGGATAATTTAAATTATGTTGACAAAATAAACCATCTTCAAAGTACTAAAGGTCCATTAGGAAAAAAGAACGAAAATAATTAGAATATGACCACATCATTTCTAAAATTATCATAGTGTGTTAATCAACAATGATTTGGTCCTTCTAAATTAGATACAAAAATAAGTTATTATTATGTGACATGTAATGAGGTAGTGAAGGCGTCAAAGAAGTTAGTAAAAACATATGGGATATTTTTAGTTTACTTAAAATATCACTATATTTAAGACAGTTGGAGAATGTTTATAAATTTCTTAAGAATTAATGCCATGAATTTTGCTTTGTATTCATTGCCAGTTGTGCAGGTATATATTTATAAAAAGAAGACAATATATATATATATATATATATATATATATATATATATATATATATATATATATATATATATATATATATATATATATATATATATATATATATATATATAACCCATGAAAGGTATGGGAGAAAACTGCTAAATATATGCAGACCTTGAAGAAAGACTATGCAACGAATATCCCAGTTGAAGAGTAACATACCTCTCGTCCAGAATTGATTCTTTGATACAATTTTCATGGATACTAAATATCAGGAGATTTGTTTCCTTTCATTCATATATATATATATATATATATATATATATATATATATATATATATATATATATATATATATATATATATATATATATATATATATATATATATATATATATATATATATATATATATATATAGAGAGAGAGAGAGAGAGAGAGAGAGAGAGAGAGAGAGAGAGAGAGAAACGTACCTATTTACTAACACGAAATTGAATGCATAACCTGTAACCCTAGTTACAAGGTCCCGAATAGCACCTAGAGATCGTGGCCAAGGTCGAGCTGGGGTCACCTTTCCGCTATATTTGTAGGTCAATCCTGGGTCACCATAAGTTGCCTAGAATTATAAAACATTAACAAGTTTATTATTATTATTTAAGGTTGCCTTCAACTACTGGGGGGTGGGTACAGATGATGGATGCAATATTCTCTGAAAGTCTAGGGATTTTTTTTTCATTATTATTTTATACAAAAAATACATGCTGCATGTACTTGCACCTTCTGGGAATTTTACTGAATAACCTACATTTGTAGTCCACTTTATTATTATTATTATTATTATTATTATTATTATTATTATTATTATTATTACATTAAGTTAGCATTAGCGATATCATGTTTTATACCTGCTTTCTAGGTATATCATGCCATTTTCCGAATACGTGCAATCTGGCCATCTCTCCAGTGAAGTAATCCACTTCTTCCTCTAAAATCCTGACAAGATTATCTGCTATCCTGCGAGGAAAAAGGATACCATAATCCAAATCCAAATTCTCTCTTGATATCTTCTTCAAAGAAAGAGCTGAAGCGTTTATTTCTGGGAAGTCCAAGTCAATATCCATTAATTCAGAGAAACGCTGTGCTTGCTTCCCATTGGTCGAGGCTTCTTGATCTCTGTTTACCTGTTCTTCTTCTTTATAATTTACGACGTGTGATTTCTTGGGTTTAGTTTCTTCTCCAATGCTTAAACTGCGTTTCCCTCTTGACAGGAAACGATCCATTTTCAGTGTCTGAAAATAAAGAGGAACTAAATGTTTAGTTTATTATAATTTTAAGGGTAAATTTTTACTTTCACACCCCAAGAAAAAAAAAATCTCATGAATATTATAATAATATCTGGTTCGGTTGGGATAGGTTAGTTATGGTGGTTCATCCCCAGTTAAGAAATGAGTGGATAATTGATATTATTGTTTTACATCGTTGTTTTAGATATTTTCTTTAATGTTTTATCAGCATGTTGAGGGTGTGAAAGTAAACATATACTTTTTTCATGATATATATATATATATATATATATATATATATATATATATATATATATATATATATATATATATATATATATATATATATATATATATATATATATATATATATATATATATATATATATATATATATATATATATATATATATATTCACGTGCTGTCTGTATACTATATCTTGCTTAAACCCTGTCTTGCTGCTAGATGAAAATCTGCTGAATAGTTAGATAAACAAATACTACTACGAACAACTATGATTGCATCCCTAACAGCAACATAGAGATTGGAAAAGTGTTCCTTGCCTGACAAAAAGATTCAAGCTAATCACAGCATATGCCAATCCAGAATGGAGAAGCAGCAATTACCTATCCAGTGAGATACATGGCGGCTCTGTTGCAAAAACAGAGTCTCTCTCTCTGCCTTAAAATGCTCTCCAACACACACATAAATAATTATCAATGCCTCTTTTGCTTCCAGGTTCTTTTCAATGGCAAGTGACATAAAGAGCATCTACTCTTTATTGCAAAAAAAGGACTTTATGTAAATTGCTATCATGAAGGAAACTGTAGCGTCCGTGTATGGTCTTCGCATTACATTCAAGCCTATTTATTTATCGATCTATCTAAATCTATACATACATATATACATTTTATATATATATATATATATATATATATATATATATATATATATATATATATATATATATATATATATATATACATATATATATATATATACATATATATATATATATATACATATATATATATATATATATATATATATATATATATATATATATATATATATATATATATATATATATATATATATATATATATATATATATATATATATATATATATATATATATATATATATATATATGAAGCATATTTGTTCCTCGCCGGGATTCAAACCTAGCACACATTGGTCATCTATATATATATATATATATATATATATATATATATATATATATATATATATATATATATATATATATATATATATATATATATATATATATATATATATATATATATATATATATATATATATATATATACACAATTGGCCAAATAAAATAACAAGTTTTTACATTGAAATTGTATGTAAAAGTTCCTTAGTGTTATTGCTAGCGCTATTATTATTATTATTATTATTATTATTATTATTATTATTATTATTATTATTATTATTATTATTATTAGTTGTAGTAGTAGTAGTTGTAGTAGTAGTAGTAGTAGTAATAGTAGTAGTATTAGTAGTAGTAGTAGTAGTCCAAAGTCAAATGTGTTTCTAAGCCACAAGAACTAAAAGAAAAAATAATAGCCATGCCGGTAATCTATTAGCTGTAAAATGAGAAAAAACTATTTAACGGTATATAGTAGGTTGACCCATGGCAGCAGCCACCCGTTATGATACAACTGCAGAAGGTCTTTTGGACTTAAATAGGACTGTCCAGGACAAGTTATGTTAAGCCCTCCTTCAGCTAAGGTTCTTTTTCTATGCCTACAGCAACACCGAATAGTCTTTGATATTTGTTACACATCTCTATCTCTTCACATCTGACAAATCACAACACTCCCCATCTTTGTTTCTCTATACTTTGTGTTGTCTTTGAGCCCATGCCCGATGAGGGCAATTCTCTTTGCCCTTCCTGGTGTCACTTATAAAAAAATAAAATAAAAAGGTCAATAAATAATTATAAAAAATAAAAATAGCTGACAATAAAAAATAAGAAAAAGGGAAATTGCAAATAAAAGAATAGCGACAATAATGACATAGAATTAAATACAGTAAAAATAAAAAACAAAGAGAATGTTCTTGTGACTAAATCTGTATGACCATATTAACAACAACAACAACAAAATCAAAAGCAAAAACACTAGCAAAGAGGATCTCGCAATTATATACAGCCGTACCAACAAAAACAATAACGTTAATGAGAAAGATCTTGCTTGTAAATCAGCACGGACGTAACAAACAACAACAAAAGCAATAAAAAAAAACATAAGCAATAGAGAGGAAGCTCATTTATGACTAATATTGTCTATATTTACTAAATGACACACTAGGCCGGAAGCATAGCATCGAGGAGAGTCTGTTTGAGTGCGGTTTTAAGACAAATATTCTAATATTTTTTGGTCTTTTAAGCTTCGGTGGATTGGTAATGAGCTTGCTCTCTCTCCATATCTATCTATCTATCTATCTATCTATCAATATAACTATAGTTATATTAGTTACATATGTAATTATATAGTTACATACTTATATCCATCTACCTATCTAGCCTTTCATCTGTTTATGTTTATGAATATAAAAGTTATCTATCATCATATTAAATAGTCTGGTAATGAGGTCTCTCTCTCTCTCTCTCTCTTTATACATACATATATATATACACACATGCGTTATTCCCCTTTGCAAGAGGGGTGGCCGAGCCAAGAAATGCGCATTTACCATGATCCACACATACCTCAACCACTCCTCTCAGCTGTTTGGGGATAAAGGGTTACCATATCTCCACCCCTTCCACCCTGCTTGGCTCACCCACAAGGTAGGCGGGCAAGGATATTCTACAATGAGGACCGCCGGCCGCAGCTGGTTTACCCTCACAGCTTCATCACATGGCAACTCCCCTCACACCCGTCCATCACAGTTCACTGAGCCAACATGTGCGAGAAAGTCCTTTGGACTGCGTCATAAAGGCACAATCTTCCTCCACTCTTTCTTATCTCTTGCACACACTCTTCCTTGTTCCACTGACATTCCACGTGCATTCAAAGTTCTTTTCACGCCATCCATCCATCTCATTCTAGGTCTCCCTCTTGACCTAACTCCAATCACTTCTGCACTCCACACTCTTCACTATTCGTTCATCACTCATTCTTTCCTTGTGTCCAAACCAACTCAACACTCTTTGATCTAACCTATCCGACAGCTTCATTCCAACACCCGCTCTCTGCCTGACATCCTCATTTCTTACTCTATTTATTCTATATACACCAATTATACCTCTCAAACACCTCATATCCATTGAATTCAACTTGTTCCTTTCATCCTCTCTTGCATTCCAAGTCTCTGCTCCATACGATGCTGCCGAAACAATCACACCTTCATATATCCTTCTCTTTGCATTCATTCCCAAATATCTAATTCTCATTACACTTTTCAACCCACTTAGATATTTACTTGCTTCCTTCACTCTGTAATTTACCTCTACATCCACTCATTCACTCCTTGATACATGCGACCCCAGATACTTGAAACGCTCAACTTCTTCAAGCAACTCCCCATTCACTCATACATTCAATCTGCCAACATTAACACTCCTCGTGCATCTCATGACTTTATTTTTACCAATATTCACCTGCAACTTCCTTCTTTTACACACACTAAACTCAGTCACATTCAATCCATTCTCAGCATCAGCCACCAGTACAGTATCATCTGCATATAGCAACTGATTCAGTTTCCACAACCTTCCATCCTCCCCACTAGTTCCAAGCCTCTGTCTAATACACTTTCATTTACTTCCCTTACCACTCCATCCATATACACATTATACAACCATGGTGACATTACACAACCTTGACATAACCGTACATCCACCTTATATCATTCTCAACTTTCATGCAATCTCTACTATTCATGTAAAATTCTTCACTGCATTCAACAAACTTCCACTTTTTCCATACAGTCGCAACACCCTCCACAACCCCTCTCTATATATCCTGTCATATGCTTTCTCTAAGTCCATAAAAGCTCAAAAAGTGTCCTTACCTTTCTCCAAGAACTACTCACACACCTGTTTTAAAGCAAATACCTGATCCACACATCCTCTTCCTCTCCTGATCCCAAACTGTTTTTTCCCAATCAATCTTTCAGTGCCTTCCCTAATTCTCTCAATTAACACTCTTCCATTGTACAAACATACAAATTGTAAATAATATTTTTGATCAAAATATGTAATAATTGTAAATAGGTAATCATTTAGTAATTATTAAGTTATTTTAAAGTTGTATTTAATGGGTCATTAATTACTCTTGGGTTGTTTGTAACTCCTCCCACTGAAATAGCTGTACATATAAATAACCCTGAATTTGATAATTAAATCAGTTTAATATTCTGCTTGTATTGGTGAACATCCTCTTTTATATATAAAGTAAAATAACTCTTGTTTTCCGTTTGAAGTAGTGAAGTAACTACAGTCCATACATTGGTGACCCCGGAGTGACTCTATTTACAATAATTACATATTTTGATAAAAAATATTATTTACAAATTGTACATTTGTACACCATATACAATACCAACTACACTCAACAAACTAATTCCCCTAAAACTACTACATTCATATTTATCTTCCTTCCTTTTGTAAAGTGGAACTACACATGCACTCCTCCAATCAACTGGGACCCTCCCTTTCCTGAAACATTTATTCAACAACCTAACCATCCATTCTACTAATGCCTCCCCACCTTTTGACAAGCACTCAGCATGACACCCATCTATCCCTGGTGCTTTACCTGCTTTCGTTGCTTTCAATGCCAAATGTACCTCCTCTTTTGTTATTTCTCTA
>JAXCGZ010020205.1:17500-19526 GCA_037179515.1 Halocaridina rubra
AAAAGACTCCATCAACTTTAAAGGCCGTGATAAAGACTATTAAAAGAATAAAAACCCACCGATTTCATTATCCATAAAAAAAAAACCTGGAACAAAGAAATCCAGGTATTAATATGGCGGGGAGATTATAAGCTGGTCTCTTTCTTTCGCCCAGAGGCTCCACTTGTACATGCCTTAAAAGGAACTGATCCTCAAAGTTCTTTTAAATCTTTTTATTTCTTTCCTTAGGCTAGCCTTTCCAAGGGTCATCTATTATTTTGGTTGTTGTTAAGTTATTGCGAAGCTGCAAGGAAGAATCTCTGATATATATCCGATATCTATGTATAATCAAGTGCTTTTATTTATCTCTATATTTGAGTGTAGGAGGGAAATGACTTATCTATCAATCTGTCTATATAGCTATCTATCTATCCATCTATTTATCCATATAATAAACATACCTTGAATGAGAAAGTTTTACTATTGAAATAATAATAATAATAATAATAATAATAATAATAATAATAATAATAATAATAATAATAATAATAATACCAATAATCACAGATTTGATTTTCTGTAATGCAGTGAGAAAAGAGAGCATTTGTTTCACCTCCAGAACTACAGACTTGCATTGCATTTAGCTAAATGCATTCTCTCCGCTCTGCCTTATACTAAAGGAAACCCAAAGGGCGCACTAAGTGCATAATTTTTTGCACCTGCATTGCATAATTATTCAAAGCACAGATTTTCCCGAGTACGAAGTACTGCATCGTAATTACACTACAAAGGAAATACCAAGTGTTTTTTTTCCATTATATTTTCTTATTTTATCTACATTATTTTATAGTTTTTCTTTTAATGTATTTGATCATGCGACCTCTCAAACAAGTCTGAAAAAAGATGGAATTGGGAAATAAAGAGTAAGACTATAAGAAAGGGAGTAAATGATTATGGATAAAAATAATAATGAGAAAAGTTCAGATGATTAAATATAAGACTAGAAAATCGACTAAGCTTAATAACAAAGATAAAAGTAGATACTGACCGTGAAATATATATATTTAACGCAAACAGAAAATTACATATATTAAAAATCTCCAGAGCAGAACAGAAAAAAAATATTATTTTGACATACAGACAGACGAAACGACAAAAGATCTGCAAAGACACTTACTGACAAACAAATTAGGGCAAAATCTATACATACATACATATACACATGCCTCATTCTCCCTTGGTAAAGGGGGGTTTACACGGTCAAACGGTTCGTCGAACGCGGTTTGACAGACAAGTGTTTTAAGTGATGTTCGAACGTGTGAACGGGGTATTTGGTTGTCGTCGAACACGTTCGACAAACGTATTCTACAACCAAATACCCCGTTCACACGTTCGCACATCACTTCAAACACTTGTCTGTCGAACCGCGTTCGTCGAACCGCTTGACCGTGTAAACCCCCCTTTAAGGGGGTTTACACTGTCACACGGTTCGTCGAACGCGGTTTGACAGACAAGTGTTTGAAGTGATGTTCGAACGTGTGAACGGGGTATTTGGTTGTCGTCGAACACGTTCGACAAACGTATTCTACAACCAAATACCCCGTTCACACGTTCGAACATCACTTCAAACACTTGTCTGTCGGACCGAGTTCGACGAACCGTTTGACCATGTAAACCCCCCTTAAGGGAGATGGCCGAGCCAAGAAACGCGCATTCAACCACCATCCACACATACATTTAAAATATAAATAAAAACTTATCTGACAATTAAAAATAGCAAACTTATGCAGATCATTTGTAGAAAAAACCCCCAAGAACTACCAACTGGCGAAGCAGTGTAATAATCATTATTAAAGGGTGCTTCGGGGGTCGGTGACCCCAATTATGAAATTTGAGTCGACTGTTGTTATAATAACAGGTAAATTTAATTTTGTTTAGTTAGGTTAAGGTATCATTAGATTAGTGAAACTAGAGAAAGTCCAAATTACGATAGCTACTAGGTGAGTATTCTATGGCACACGGTTGGTATTATTATCAGAAAAACTGG
>JAXCGZ010020206.1:0-19496 GCA_037179515.1 Halocaridina rubra
ACTCTAACAAGACACAGCGCTGCCTCACCAAGATTCACCGAGCCTCCATCTCCCTTGGAGTAAGAATCAATGCCCGCAAAACCAAGGCCCTTCCCATCCACCAGTGGAGACCAGACACTAATCTGGTCATAGGTAATGAACCTGTGGACTGGGTTACCAAACACCAATACCTGGGTGTAATCATCGACCAAGGACTAACCTTTGGACCAGAAATTCAATACTTGCGCGACAGGTGTAGCCAGCGACAAGCGATCCTTCGTCGGATGTCGGGCCTCTACGATGGTGCATCATTTAATGTCCTCAGAGCCTTCTATGTACAAGCCATACGCAGCCTCATTGACTATGCTTGTCCCACACTCTGGCTACTAAAAGACCGACAGTGGGACAAAATAGAAGTAATTCAAAACAACGCCACACGTACCATGCTAGGAGCCCCCATGTGGACCAAGAGAGAAAACCTCCAGATGGAATCGGGACTCATTCCACTTAAACTCAGAGCTCAGCAAAGACTGACCCTCCTTGTGGCCAAAACCACCACTGCCCAACATAAATGCCTAGCTGGCACAAATCTCCATCTAGCCCTCAATCGCCAGCCCAACCACCATCCTAGAACCTGGGCAGCCAAGGTCTGCGCTAGCCTGCAAGCACTGCCAGTCAGAGAGAGCATCCTAGCCAAGATACAAGACACACCGCTTCCTGAATACAGATGCCCACCCCCATGGAATGACCAACCACTCGATATAAAGATCGAGCTCCCTGACAACCCCAAAAGCTTGGTAAACCCGCTTGTCCTTAAAAACATATATAAGGACAAAATACAGAGCTGGAGCAGGCCAAACTCTCAAGTCTACTACACTGACGGTTCAGTAAACCAAGATACTGGAGCCTCAGCCGCCGCCTTCATCACTGGAAACCACGTCCTATCCTGGAGACTGTCAAACTCCTGCTCATCGCTCCAGACTGAGCTTGTGGCCATAGCCAACGCCCTTGACTGCTTCATCCAGCAAGAAGCTGACCATGCCCTTATTCTCTCTGATTCTAAAGGCGCCTTACAGGCCATCAAGAAGCCACTCCTCAGAGACAATATTCGCATCATCACGACCATCCTCAGCCACTACCACAGGATAACCAGCCTTGGAAAAGCCATCACTCTTGCCTGGATTCCCAGCCACGTCGGCATCAAGGGAAATGAGGAAGCCGATCAAGCCGCCAAACAAGCCACTCTCAGAGCAGAAATCCAGATATCTCTGTCTCCTGGGATGCAACAGATTAAAAATAAAGCCACCAAGTCACTCCTTAACACCTTAATAACTAAACACAACCTGTGCACAGACATTGGCTCCCCCTCCACCTGGTGGTACAAAGCCACCACTGATCTTCGGTGTATCACCCTGCCGAAGAGCCTTCGACGAAGCACTGAGGTCAATGTGTACCGTCTGAGACTCGGGTACAAGTGCACCTGGCAAATAGTAGAGAATATCATCAAGGAATGCACCTTTTGCCAGGTAGCCTCACCACATCCACTGCTACACTACATCCTGGAATGTGATTCTTTTTCAGAGATTCGACGGAAAACTGGTGCCCCCGCAACATCTAGCGAAGACCCAAATGCCCTTCAGGTTGCTAGCTCCATCATCAGACTAGCAACAAATAACCACATGAACAGTCTATCAAATATTATCAGACAATACCCTCCACCAAGATAGCCATGCAATAACTCTCTCTCTCTCCCCCAAAACAGGAATTCATTTATGTTGTTTGATGTAAACTAATAATTCACAACTGAATATTTATGCTCTCCGTTATCTTTACAGTTTGGCACAATCTCACCTGCGGGCCAATTAGGAAAGTCCGATCATCACCAATAAGAATTCACCCCACCTCCTCACCAACAGGAAAGCCCATTCGCCAGCAAGAGCGAATACCACGTACACTCCGAAGAAAATCTCACCCCACCTGCGGGCCACAAGTGGAAGGTCCGCTCACCCTCAAGGGTGAACATCCAACAAAAAAAAAAAAAAAGAACACCGATTGCTGCAACTTCGCTCTTCCTTCACCGTCTTCACGTTTTGAACAGACAGTTGCATCCAAACGTTAATGCAACTTGAGCAGTCCGTAGTCAGTGCGTCTGTGTTTGATTCCCGAACCTTAATATTTAGTTGTATTAACTACATCAGTGACTATTTATTGTAAATATCTGATCGTATGATGGATCGGTGGTTAAAAACCGGAAGCATGTTAAAACGAGACAGTAGTGACACAGAAGGTGAATGTGCGACAAGCTCAAGTGAAAAGACACTGCCTCATCAGTCGAAACGCAAAAACCGTAAATACTGTGATGAATACATATCCTTTGGATTTATATGAAGAGGCAGTGAAGGTGAACAGAAACCACAATGTGTTCTCTGTTATGAAATATTGTCCAGTGAAAGTATGAAGCCAGCCAAACTTCGCCGGCATTTTGAAGCTAAGCATAAGGAGCATACTAACAAACCTGTTGAATATTTTCAAAGAAGACGGGAAGAACTGCTTTCAAGACAAAATATTATAGAAAAAATAGCAACCGGGGTGATAATAAGAATGCTGTGTGTGTTCATATGATGTTTCTCTTTTAATAGCAAAGAGTGGAAAACCACGCACAACAGCAGAGGAACTAATTCTGCCTGCTGCCAAAGCAATGGCCTCTAGGATGCATGGAGACAAAGTATCAAAGAGTTTTGATCTCATGTCATTGTCAAACACCACTGTCAAGCGGCAAATAGAAGACATGTCTGACAATGTTAAAAATCAACTAGTGAAGAGAGTGATTAAAAGTCCGTATCATTCTTTACAATTAGATGAAAGTACAGATGTTGCTAACAGTGCTGATTTACTTGCATTAATACGATATGAATTTGACGGTACAATTAAGGAAGATTTTCTCTTTTGCCAGTCATTGCCAACACACACAACTGGTGAGTCTATTTTTATTAGTTTGAATGATTTTATAATAGCTAATAAAATTGGATGGTCAAAGTGTGTAGGAGCCAGTACTGATGGGGCTCCCGCAATGTCGGGAAAGTACAAAGGACTCAATGCAAAAATCCAAGCTATAATACCAAATGTCAAGTGGACTCATTGCTGCATACATAGAGAATCGTTGGCAGCAAAGAAAATGCCAGAAAAATTGAAAACGACTCTAGATGAAGTAGTGAAAATAGTTTACTTCATATAAGCTCAGCCCTTAAATTCTCGTATTTTTAGTGTTCTTTGTGAGGAGATGGGTAGCGCTCATGAACAACTGCTCTTGCATTCTCAAGTGCGGTGGCTGTCCCGCGGTAAAGTACTTACCCGCATATTCGAGTTGCGTGATGAAATAAGACTATTTCTTCATGATAAATCATTTCATGGGAGAGAATGGTTTAATAACTTTTCGTGGCTAGCTATTGTGGCATACATGTCTGACATCTTTACTTATTTGAATGACCTAAATTTGAGCCTACAAGGGAGATCCGTAACTATTTTTAAAGTTGAAGATAAAGTGGAAGCCATGATCAAGAAATTAGAATTGTGGTCTGAACGTCTGCATAGTGGTGTGTTTGAATCCTTTCCAACACTTTATGACTTTCTTGGAACTTCTGAAGAAAACATTTCTGAAGAAATAAGAAGCCTCTTCATTCAGCATTTGCAAGGTTTAAAGATCAGTTTTAGGGATTATTTTCCTCTTCATGTTGGTAATAACAAGTGGATTAGGGATCCTTTACATGTAAATGTAAAAGATGTAAAAGAATTAACAACAAAAGAAGCAAATAGTCTTGTTGAACTTTCATGTGACACTTCACTAAGATCACGTTTCAGCCGTTACAATTTATCAGACTTTTGGTTACTATTGAAAAATGAGTACCCAGAACTGGCAACCAAGGCCCTGAAATATCTAATGCCATTCCCTACTACGTATTTATGCGAGCAGGCTTTCTCACAGCTCATTTACATAAAATCAAAATACAGAAATAGGATGAATGTGGAACCCGATCTTCGCTTAAAACTGTCTGACATTGAACCTGAAATTGAAAACATAGTAGCAGCAAAACAGCATCACCCATCTCATTAATGAGATTAAGATAAAGTATTTTTTTTCTGCTCTGTTCTGTTCTGTATTTCTTTCTTTATATTTTTTATAGATTTTACCATTTTTTCATTTACATATGTCTTTCTGCAGAAATTTATCTAGTTTTCTGATAAGAGGAGTCTGTTGCTAGTTTATTAAAGCAGCATCTTAAGTTGACAGACGTTTCAATATACTGGGGTCCGGGGAAAAAATCATTTAAATAAAAGGGGTCCTTGGTAGTGAAAAGTTTGGGAACCACTGTATTAGAAGATGAAAATGAGTGACCTTAAAGATGATAATAAATGAACTTGAGGATGAGAAAGAATGAAATTGAAGAAGAGAATGAGTGACTTGAGAGATCAGAACGAATGAATTGCATGATGAAAATGAGTGAAATCAGAATGAGCGAATCTAAAGCCTTTGTAAAGGTAAAACCATCCTATTATGGATTATAATTGGCTCCATTTTAATTGATATTTCCCTCGGGCATTCAACAGTTAAATACACTTTAACGAGTTGGTTTTCCAGGTTAAATTGGCTGTACTTTTTCAGAGTGATGAGTGGTTAGATAATGATGATTATAGCAATAGCAGCTACAACGGTAATAACAACAACAACAACAACAACAATAGTAGTAGTAGTAGTAGTACTAGTACTAGTACTAGTACTAGTACTAGTACTACTAGTAGTAGTAGTAGTAGTAGTAGTAATAATGATAATAATGATAATGATGATAATGATGATAATGATGATGATAATGATGATAATGATGATGAAAATAATAATGAAAATGATAATAATATAGCTAGAAGCTATATTACCTAATTGTGGTAAGATTAGTTGACGAGAGAAATTGTTGTTACATAACAACAATGTCTCTCGTCAACTAACCTTCAGTTAGCTTTGTACTCACCCTCATCACCTCTGTTATTTAGTAAAACAAGGATTAATAATATCAAACATCGATACTGACCAGTAGTAAAACAAGGATTAATAATATCAAACATCGATACTGACCAGTTAGAATATGAAGGTTTCCGAATTTCTTTAGTCTATCAAAACTCTTGCGAAACTCAAAATATATATATGAAATAATTAAAAGGCTCACTAAATCATTGGGAGAGCAAATACAAATTAAAATAAATAAAGCAATCAGAGTGTATACATTCCTTAATCATAGAAAACTCTTGCAATTGAAGGTAGACCCAAATAAAAGGAACAAATGTCTATTTCAATCCTAACACACTCCCCATCATAGGAATACAGACTCTTATTAAGTACAGTAACCTATGCAAACATACAGAACTGTACCGGTATGAAATTTCACATCACTTAGCCCTCCAACAGATATATTAGTAGTAGGTTGGCCATGGCACCAGCCACCCATTGAAAGACTACGACCGAAGGTATTAGGATGCAACTAGGACTGGTCCAGACAGTTCCAGGTTGAGTCCTTATTTATAGTAGGTTGGCCATGGCACCAGCCGCCCGTTGAAAGACTACGACTGGAGGTATTAGGATGCAACTAGGACTGGTCCAGACAGTTCCAGGTTGAGTCTTCCTTCAGGACGGTTCTTTCCTCATGCCTACATCTACACTGAATATTCTGGCATATTCATTACACATCTCTTGCTATTCCATTACATTTGACAAGTCACAACATTCTGCACATCTGTCTCTTTTACTTTCCTTTTCCTCTCAATTTGTCATTATTTATGGATGGTTCACAACTAATGGCCCCCAGTACCCGGGATAGTGGGGTGCGAAGAATCTCCGGGGATCATGTTGACTCCACCATTGGCTTGAGGGCAGACACGCCCGGTGGTAGTAATGGTTCTGCTCTTAACCTTGCACCTCCCAATAGATCTGCTTCTTTCACTCTTCACTATTCTAACATTTGTGGGCTGAACTCTAATCTTTCGTCTGTGGAACAGCACTTGTCCACTTTCCTCCCTAACCTCCTCCTCCTATCTGAAACCCAGTTGTCTATACATGCTTCCACTGACCCTTTCCAAATCTCCCACTATAATCTGTATACTCGTTTTCGTTCCAAAGGTGGGTCTGTGCTTACTGCAACATTAACACTCCTACTGTGAGGCTCATGGACCTTGAATCTCCTGACTTTGATGTTCTCTGGCTAAAAGTCTATCTCTCCACTACCACTATCATCCTTTGCTTCTGCTACTGTTCTCCAAACTCCACCGAGTTTGTGTCTTTCTTTGAATATCTCTCCTCGTGCCATGAGTCCTTGCTATCTTCTCACCCACATGCCGAAGTTCTCTACATTGCAGACTTCAATGTACACCACAGTGAGTGGCTTCATTCTTCTCACACTGATGTGGGAGGAAGCGCGGCTCTTGCTTTCTCTATTGCTCACGTTCTGGAGCAAATTATCAAACATCCTACTCGCATTCCTGTTCATCACGAACATGCTGCAAACACTCTTGAGCTATTTTTTACTTCTAACCCTTCAAACTACTCTTATTCTGTGCTTTCCCCTCTTGGTAAATCTGACCACTCCATGATCTGTCTCTTCCATTTTCGCTCCCCCACCACCAATCCCTCCTACTCAACGCCGCCTTTGGCACTCCGAGCGAACCCAATATGAAAATTTGTGTAACTTTCTCTTTGACTTCCCGTGGGATGACTATTGCTTTCGGTCCTGCAACCCTGATCAGGTAGTAGTAAAAGTTGCCGAGATCATGACCACGGGAATTGAGGCGTACATCCCCTTTTCTACAAAAACTTTCTCTCCCCCTAAACCTTGGTTTGATTGTGCCTGCTCCTTGGCTATCCAGGCTAGGAATCAGGCTCACCGATCTTACCTAGCCTCTCCTTCTGATTTAACTCGCTCTGCTTTTATTATACCTAGGAATAGCTGTAGAGCTCAGATTCGAAGGTCTAAGGCTTCCTTTATAAGAAGGAAAGTTGATGACCTTAACTTCTCTCCCACTGACAAATGCTTCTGGTCCTTAGCCAAAAACCTCTCCAAAAACTTTTGTAACTCAAGCTTTCCCCCTCTCATTTGTTCTGATGGTTCTATAGCTTGCTCTCCCACTGACAAAGCCACACTCGTTGGCTCTCATTTTTCTGCCAACTCTTCTATCAACGATTCCAGCGCACCTATTCCTCAGTCTTTTCCCCTCTCTAACCCTATGCCCTCCCTTATCCTTTCTTCACGCAAAGTTCATAAGATTCTTCACTCACTAAAGACAAACAAGGCATCTGGTCCCGATGGTATCCCTGCAAGGTTCCTTAAGGAGTTTGCAGATGAACTGGCTCCCGTGCTTTGCCGTCTTTTTCGCCTCATTCTGTCAACCAGTATCTATCCTTCATCTTGGAAGCATGCTCTAGTTCAACCTATTCCTAAGAAGGGTGACCGCTCTATTCCTTCTAACTACCGACCTATTGCTCTAACCTCCTCTATTGCTAAAGTTTTCGAAATTTTGCTCAATGCTCACTTCTTGAAACGCCTTGAATCTAACTCGCTTATCTCCGATCACCAGTACAGCTTCCGCAAGGCAAGATCCACTGGTGATCTCCTGTCCTATCTTACTCATGTATGGTCATCTTCTCTGAGGAACTATGGGGAATCCTTTGTCATCGCCCTTGATATCTCTAAGGCTTTTGACAGAGTCTGGCACAAGGCTCTGTTGGCCAAAATCCCTGCCTATGGCTTTACCCCTTCTTTCTGTTCTCTGATTTCCAGTTTTCTTACTGGCCATTCTATATCTGTAGTTTTTGATGGCGCGACATCTAGCCCTTTCTCTGTTTCCAGTGGTGTTCCACAGGGCTCTGTTCTTTCACCTACTCTCTTCCTTCTCTTCATCAATGATCTTCTACAATCCCCATCTTCCTCTCTTCTTCATGCCTTTGCCGATGATTCTACCCATCACTTTTCCTCTGCCTTTTCTTCACAACCTTCATCTGTTACTCGTAATCAATCTCGTATCACTCTTTCCTCTACTCTTAACTCCGATTTGCAGAGAGTATCTGAGTGGGGCACTCAAAATTTAGTTAAATTCAATGCCTCCAAGACACAGTTTCTGGCTATCTCTTTATCTTCTTCTCCTCCTGATAACCCTATTGTCTTCGAAACTAATGAAATTTACCCTCTTAACTCTATCAATATATTAGGAATCCATACAGCCTCTAACTTTTCTTGGAGGAATCACATAATCCAAATTTCTAAATCTTCATCCAAAAAATTGGGGGTTTTGTTTCGTTTTCATTATTACTTTTCCTCATTGCAGTTACTTAAAGTTTACAAAGGTCTTATTCGTCCCTGCTTAGAATACTGCTCACACATCTTGGGTGCTTCTTCATTTACTTATCTTCTTGATAGGGTTGAATCTAAGGCAGTCAGACTCATTAATGATCCTACTCTTACTTCTAACCTGGATTCTCTCTCTCTTCGCCATAAGGTATCTTCCCTTTCGCTTTTCTATCGCTACTACTTCCATCACTGCTCTGATGAGTTGGCGAGTTGCATCCCTCCTCCACTGTCGAGGCGCGTAACACTCGCCAAGCGACCTCATCTCACAGGTACTGTGTAGAGATTTGTAGCTCGCGGATTGGTCGGTACAGCAACTGCTTCTTCCCATCTACCTCCAGACTCTGGAACTCTCTTCCTCCTTGTGTCTTTCCTAATTTTTATGACCTTTTATCCTTCAAAAAGCAGATCTATCGTCATCTCAGAGCCTAGTCCTCCATATCTCTGGGTCCTCTTTACTTTGACTGTTTTTTTCTGTTTGTCGTTTTCCTTTGTGTGACATTACCTCATCTCTTCCTTGCCCTTAACCTTTTTCTTTTCCTTCGTCTTCGTATTTTCTCATGCCCGGGCCTTTGTTGATGAGGGCAGTTTCTGCCTGTCCCGGTGTCACACTCTAAAAAAAAAAAAAAAAAAAAAAAAAAAAAACATGGCGTCCTGTCGTTTGGCTTTGTCATTCCTCCTACTTGGATCTCCTGTCACGATGTTGATGAACCTTTTTTAAAAATGACAGTTGTCTGGCCATTGGCTTTACGTGGAATGGAGAAGAAAGCTGTCCACTTCGTTTGTGCATTGTTTGTGGAAAAAAGCCCGTTAACACAGCTATGGCCCCAGCAGAGTTAAAGCAACACTTCACTACTAATCACAGCCACTTGTCAAATAAAACCATGGATTAATTTTGAAGACTCTTGGAGTCGCAGCAGAAACAAAGAATAGTTTTTGAAAAGAAGGTCACCATCAGTGATAAGGCCCAAGAAGCAAGCTATTTAGTGGCTTAGCTAGTTGCCAAGAAGATGAAAAGTCACACTATTGCAGAAAGCCTAATAAAGCCTGCTTGCAAAATAATTTTGAGAACAATGCTAGGTCGTCGCCCTTAATATCTCTAAGGCTTTTGACAGAGTCTGGCACAAGGCTCTGTTGGCCAAACTCCCTGTCTATGGCTTTAACCCTTCTTTCTGTTCTCTGATTTCCAGTTTTCTTACTGACCATTCTATATCTGTAGTTGTTGATGGCGCGACATCTAGCCCTTTCTCTGTTTCCAGTGGTGTTCCACAGGGCTCTGTTCTTTCACCTACTCTCTTCCTTCTCTTCATCATTGATCTTCTACAATCCCCATCTTCCTCTCTTCTTCGTGCCTTTGCCGATGATTCTACCCATCACTTTTCCTCTGCCTTTTCTTCACAACCTTCATCTGTTACTCGTAATCAATCTCATATCACTCTTTCTTCTACTCTTAACTCCGATTTGCAGAGAGTATCTGAGTGGGGAACTCAAAATTTAGTTAAATTCAATGCCTCCAAGACATAGTTTCTGGCTATCTCTTTATCTTCTTCTCCTCCTGATAACCCTATTGTCTTCGAAACTAATGAAATTTACCCTCTTAACTCTATCAACATATTAGGAATCCATATAGCCTCTAACTTGTCTTTGAGGAATCACATAATCCAAATTTCTAAATCTTCATTCAAAAAATTGGGGGCTTTGTTTCGTTTTCGTCATTACTTTTCCTCATTGCAGTTACTTAAAATTTACAAAGGTCTTATTCGTCCCTGCTTAGAATACTGCTCACACATCTGGGGTGCTTCTTCCTTTACTTATCTTCTTGATAGGGTTGAATCTAAGGCAGTCAGATTCATTAATGATCCTTCTCTTACTTCTAACCTGGACTCTCTCTCTCTTCGCCGTAATGTATCTTCCCTTTCGCTTTTCTATTGCTAGTACTTCCATCGCTGCTCTGATGAGTTGGCGGGTTGCATCCCTCCTCCACTGCCGAGGCCGCATAACACTCGCCAAGCGGCCTCATCTCACAGGTACTGTGTGAAGATTTGTAGCTCGCGGATTGGTCGGTACAGCGACTGCTTCTTCCCATCTACCTCCAGACTCTGGAACTCTCTTCCTCCTTGTGTCTTTCCTAATTCTTATGACCTTTTATCCTTCAAAAATCTGATCTATCGTCATCTCAGAGCCTAGTCCTCCATATCTCTGGGTCCTCTGTACTTTGACTGTTTTTTTTCTGTTTGTCGTTTTCCTTTATGTGACATTACCTCATCTCTACCTTGTCCTTAACCTTTTTCTTTTCCTTCGTCTTGGAATTTTCTCGTGCCTGGGCCTTTATTGATGAGGGCAGTTTCAGTCTGTCCCAGTGTTGCACTCATAAAAAAAAAATAAAGGTGAAGAAGCTGAAAGTGAATTAAGCAATGTTCCTGTTTCTGATAATACAATTAGTAGGCATGTGGATGATCTGTCCAACAATATTTCTGGAAATTTTGTCTGATATACTGTAAAATTACAACTTTGCCCTCCAAGTAGATGAGACAACTGATTTAACTGGTAAAGCTCAGCTGCTGGCATTTGTACGATTTGAAAATGAAGGTGAAATCATGAAAAATTATTTTTGCTTTAGAGACCTGCCAGAAACTACCAAAGGCCATGACCTTTTCAACATCTTGTCTTCTTACCTGGAATCTTGTGGTTTGTCATAGAACTGTTGGGTTGGAATCTGCACTTGTGGTGCTCCCTCAATAATTAGCTTAGTACAATATATAATAATAATAATAATAATAAACCTTTATTTCCATTACAATACAATGGGTATTCGTCAGCCGGGGCAAGCCCCAACCCCCCACTGTGGTGCCCAACCACAGCAGTACCTGCTAGGAAACAGCTTAAACTCTCGGTCTTGGACGGGAACCGATCTTTCGACCTCGTGAATGTGAAGCCAGCGCGTTACCACTGTACTAGCCAGCAGGCTTTATATCATGCATGAAAAAAAAACCTGAAGTCATAACAAGTCACTGCTTTCTCCACCGAGAAGTTCTGGTTTCAAAAACTATTGAGGGTGATTTAAAACAAGTCCTTGATATAACTGTGAACATGGTCAACTTTATAAAGCAGTGCCCTCTGAAGTCTATCATGCTTGCAAAGTTGTGAGAAAACATGCAAAAAGATCACGTGACACTTCTCCTGCACACAGAGGCTCGATGGCTTTCGAGAGGTAAAGTTGTAACAAGGGTATTCGAGCTGCGACGGGAACTGCTGCTTTTCTTCAAAGAGAATAATAAAGACAGTTTCTGTGAATGTCTTGAATCTACAAACTGACAAATGAAACTAGCATATTTAGCAGATATTTATCAGCAATTAAATAACTTGAACACCAGCATGCAGGGTGTGAAGGAAAACATTCTGACTTCCACAGACAAACTTCTTGCATTTAAGAATAAAACTCGCTGTTTGGAAAAAGCACCTTTCAAGAGGAAACAATGGAATGTTTCTACTCATACTTCAAGTTCAAACTCAAACTGAATATGAAAATGTCATTCCATTAATTACAAGTCATTTGGGATCACTGTCAGAACAGTTTCTAAAGTACTTCCCCTCCTTGTCATCAAATACGTATGACTGGGTGAGAAAGCCCTTCACTGACTTCTCACTAATTACAGAAAACCTACTTAGTCTGCAAGAAAAGGAAGAACAGAGTGAACCACAGTGCGATCGAACCTTGGAAATGAAATGTGATGAAGTATCACTTGGCAAGTTATGGATTTCAGCAAAGCAAGAGTATCCTGTCATCTAATTGAAAGCATTGGACGTTTTACTCCAGTTTTCAACTTCTTACCTCTGAGAACAAGCTTTCACATTCTTGACTGTCATTAAAAGCAAATTAAGAAATCGTCTTCAATCTGTTGAGCAAGAACTGCGTGTGTGTCTGTCAAAGATTCGACCAAGAATTTCATAGATACCCAATGAGAAATGAAGTTACGAAACCAAAGTGTCACACTGAAGGTAAGTCTTAATATTATTGACCTATTAGTGTGAACCCTCATGTGATGTAATTGTAGATTTCATATGAATTATATTCCTCAAGAATTTTTCTTTAAAAAATATAATATTAATCTCTATCTATCTACCTTGGCTGTCTCCCCCAATTGGGGGGGGGTAGCCGACATCAATAAAGAAACAATAAAAGGATTACTTTGCTGTATGGGCAATAACGAGGGAGCTAGAGACCGTTCAGATGGCACTGCTGGAGTGCCACAGCCCATCCTCCCGGCTCTTCCACAATCTGCGTTGCTTGATAAATGCCAACTCTCCTACTGCCCCTACCACAGGACTACCTCTGTAAGAAGCAGCCCCGTGGTAACAGCAGATGCCCACCAGAGTTGCGTCACAATCGTTCGCCACTCATTCCTATTCCTAGCACGCTCACTTGCTTCCCTCACATCCATCCTCCTATCATTCAGGGCTCTCTTTACTCCATCCATCCACCCAAACCTAGGCCTCCCTCTGGTATTTAACTCATCAACTCTTGCATTCATCACCTTTTTCAGCAATTTTTCATCATCCATCCTTTCCACATGGCCTCACCATCTCAGAACATTCAAATCTGCTCTGGCTGCAAATTCTCTCCTCACACCCGTTCTTGCTCTCACCACTTCATTCATAACCCTATCCAACCAAGATACACCAATCCTACTCCTCAGGCATTTCATCTCAAACAAATTTAGTTTCTGTCTCTCACTTACTTTCATACCCCCATAACTCTGATCCATACATCACAGTTGGCACAACCACTTTCTCATACAAAGCTTTCTAAAGATTCATTTCCAACCCTCTATTCTTCATTATTCCTTTCAAGGCACCCTACACTTTACATCCTTCATGCACTCTGTGACACACATTTGCTTCCACTCCACCATTTGCAGCCATAACCGAGCCTAAATACTTAAATTGATTAACTTCCTCAAGTGTATCCCCATTTAACATAACATTCAATCCAGCACCATCCTCTTTTCTTGTACACCTCATAACCTTACTCTTTCCCACATTCACTCGCAACTTCCTTCTCTCACACACCGTTTCAAATTCTGACACTAACTGACACGGCTTCTCCTCTGAATCTGCCATCTCCACAGTATCATTTGCAAACAACAGCCTATTCAGCTCCCACTCATTATCATCCCCATCTACCATTCTCAAACCTCCACCACCCACTCGCTCATTCACCTCTCTTACGACTCCATCAATATACAAACTGAACAGCCATGGTGACATCACACATCCCTGTTTCAGTCCCACACACACTTGAAATCACTCACTCGCTTCATTCCCTACCCTAACACAAGCTCTACTGCCCTCATACAAACTTTTCACTGCATGCAACAGTTTGCCATCAATTCCATATAACCTCAAAACATTCCACATTACCTCTCTATCAACTCTATCATACGCTTTCTCCAGATCCAAAATTGCAAAATACACACACACACACACATTGCTATACACAAATGCTGATGGATTAGCTGGTAAGGCAGTAGAATTAAAAGATAGAATTCACAACAGTAAGGCAGATATAGTAGCAATTACAGAGACTAAGTTGAGTGAGGGCATAAACAGTGTCACAGTTTTTCCTAAAGGCTTCAGAATACTAAGGGTTGAAAGATCTGAGAGAACTGGTGGAGGGATAGCACTGCTCATAAGAGAAAGGATTCAAGTTCAAGAAATAAACTTGGCTATAGAAAGTGATTTCAAGGAATTTCTTGTTGCCCACATAAATACTGGATCAGAGAGCATTATAATAACTGTTGTATATAACCCACCAAGGAACCAGAATAGGCTTGAAGTTTATGAGGAAAGTCATATAGGTACTATTGAAGTCATAAACTCAGTTGTTAACATGGCACAGGAGAAAAAATGTAGGATTTTGATTATGGGAGATTTTAATCATAAAGAGATAGATTGGATAAATCTTGACCCACACCTTGGCGAGGACTCATTCGGGGCAAGATTCCTAGATTGCGTACAAGGGAATTTCCTACACCAACATGTAATGGAACCAACGAGGGCCAGGAGTGGGGATGAGCCATCACTACCTGATCTAGTATTCACAGATAATGTGTTGGATATTGAAAAATTTGAGTATGAACCACCAATTGGAAAGAGTGACCACTGTGTGTTGTTGATGGAGTATATCATTGAAGATATTCTGCCTGAGAGTAGAGGCACTGAGGACATGAGGAGGAACTATCGGTAAGGAGATTACATTAAAATGAATGAGCTTTTTGCAGTTATTGACTGGAGAACCTTATTTTACAACAAATCTGTACAAGAAATGTATGACATCTTTTGTGAGAAATATGGGAAGATAGTAGATTGCTGCATACCTGTCACCAAAGTAGGTGTAATTCATGCCAGGGAGAAATGGTTCGATAATGGGTGCAAAAGAGCTAAGGAGTGGAGAGACAAATGCTGGAAAAGGTATAGGAGAAAAAACATAAATGCCTGGCAAACCTACAAAAGAGCAAGAAATGACTACCTAAGTATAAGGAGAGAGGCAGAAAGAGACTATGAGAGGGACATCACCAGGAAGGCTACAGAAAATCCAAAGCTTTTCCACAGCTTTATCAGAGGAAAACTGAAGGTAAAAGAACAGGTTTTAAGGCTAAAGAGAGCGGATGGAAGCATCACTGAGACGGATGAAGAGATCTGCAAAGAATTGAACAAGGAGTTTCAGTCAGTATTTACAGTAGAAAATACCCCACCCCCTCAGATTGCAGAGATAGAAGCTCAAGGGCCGGCATTAGAGAACATCACACCTTACAGCCACATAGGTATGCAAAGCGCTGATGGATTTAGATGTTCATAAAGCTACAGGTCCTGATGACATATCCCCTCATGTGCTTAAAAAATGCGCAAGCACAATATCAGTGGCACTAAGTATCATATTTAAGGAGTCACTGGAGTCAGGGGAGATTCCATGATGCTGGAAACAAGCAAATGTGATACCTATCTTCAAAAAGGGAAGGAGGGATACGGCTCTGAACTATTGACCAGTTTCCTTGACCAACATAGTTTGCAAAGTTATGGAGAAACTACTAAGGAAACATATCTCTCTTCACTTGGAATCCTTCAACTTTTTGTCAGTGAGGCAACATGGCTTCAGAGAAGGTAGATCAACAGTAACAAACTTATTAGAATTTTATGATGAGGTAAGCCAAATCTTACAGGAAAGAGAGGGCTGGGCAGATTGCATATTCCTAGACTTCCAGAAAGCGTTTGACACTGTTCCACATGGGAGACTTATTAGGAATCTGCAATCAATGGCTAGAATAGGTGGAAATGTTTTGGAATGGATAAAAACTTACTTAGAAGGAAGGGAACAGAGGGTTAGAGTAAGACACTCAGTGTCTGAATGGAGAAGAGTTAGTAGTGGAGTTCCACAGGGTTCAGTTTTAGGGCCACTTTTGTCCTTGTATATGTAAATGCTGAATGACCAAGAAGATGTCTCCCTGCTCAACGATCATGAGCCAACACACGACAGAGGTGGAATACTGGACCTCACCTTTGTCTCCAATTCCCTAAAGCAGGACGCCACATGGAGAGTTCATCCCCTGGTCACAAGCGACCACTATGGGATCCATCTCACACTGCCAATTCCTGAAATCTTCCAAATCCCTGCTCCTCCCCCTCGATGGAATTTCAAGAAGGCCGACTGGGGCCGATTCCAGGAGCACCTCAGCAATTGGTTTTCAGCCTACGTACCATCTGAAGACATCGACCAAGCAGAGGCCGAGCTAGTCAATGCCCTGCAAGCTGCAGCAAACTCCACCATACCCCTCTGCAAACCACAACACACCACTCATCGGGACAGATGGTATTACTGTGACAGAGTTAAAGAACTCAACCACCGGCTCAACGTCATTCGGAAAATGCACAGGAAACGTCGCACTGAAGACTCCTACCGCACTCTCCAGGCAGTCAAACAACATGTCCATGAAGAGACTCGCAACATCAAGAGGAATAAATGGCTAGAGTGGTGTTCCAACCTAGATGCTCACACCTCTGTGGGCCAGATGTGGAGGAGCATCAACTCCTTTGCTAAAGGAAAACCTCCTAAAATCACCCCCCACAGGGATCCTAGCAGGGCAGCAGAAGAACTCGCCATCAAATTCGCGGATAGAGCAAGCTCTAACCAGCTCCCCATCACCACCAGAGCAACACTCCAGGACCTCACCACTGCAAGATGGGAAGAAATAGAAGAGGCCATCAACACTGAAGATGAAACAGATGCTCCATTCTCCCTGACTGAGCTACTAAGAGTAAGCAAAAGCTCTAAGAACACAGCCCCAGGTGCCGACAGAATAACATACACAATGATCCAAAAAATGGGGCCCCAAGGGGAGCTTGCTCTACTCTCTCTGATCAATTTGACATACACACGAAGAATCAGACCAGCCTCATGGAACAGAGCAGACATTCAGCCCATCCCAAAACCACAGGACCCTGACAACCCTCGCCCCATCTCCCTCCTAAGCTGCCTGAGCAAGACGGCAGAAAAGATGGTACTTAACAGAGTCCGCTGGAAATGCCCACCCTTCCCAGAAAACATGTTTGCCTACCAGCCTGGCTTAGGCACCTCAGAATGCATAGCCTCCATGCTATCATTTCTCAACAACAGCCGTGGTTACATTGTTTTTCTAGACCTAGAGAAGGCCTTTGAACTAGCCAATGTGCCGGCAATACTCTCTGCTCTCGTATCCAAGCAGATCAAAGGTAACCTTCTCTCGTGGATCAAGCAGAGTCTACAAAATCGTAGTGCACGAGTCAAAGTAGATGGGCACTACTCCACCTACAAAAACCACGAAAATGGGACCCCCCAAGGTGGAATCCTTAGCCCCTTCCTATTTAATTGTCTCATGGAAAAACTCATGCACATCGCACTACCGCATGGAGCCAAACTCTTCAACTATGCGGACGACTTTTCCCTTGTCACAATAGGACACAGAAACTCTAACAAGACACAGCGCTGCCTCACCAAGATTCACCGAGCCTCCATCTCCCTTGGAGTAAGAATCAATGCCCGCAAAACCAAGGCCCTTCCCATCCACCAGTGGAGACCAGACACTAATCTGGTCATAGGTAATGAACCTGTGGACTGGGTTGCCAAACACCAATACCTGGGTGTAATCATCGACCAAGGACTAACCTTTGGACCAGAAATTCAATACTTGCGTGACAGGTGTAGCCAGCGACAAGCGATCCTTCGTCGGATGTCGGGCCTCTACGATGGTGCATCATTTAATGTCCTCAGAACCTTCTATGTACAAGCCATACGCAGCCTCATTGACTATGCTTGTCCCACACTCTGGCTACTAAAAGACCGACAGTGGGACAAAATAGAAGTAATTCAAAACAACGCCACACGTACCATGCTAGGAGCCCCCATGTGGACCAAGAGAGAAAACCTCCAGATGGAATCGGGACTCATTCCACTTAAACTCAGAGCTCAGCAAAGACTGACCCTCCTTGTGGCCAAAACCACCACTGCCCAACATAAATGCCTAGCTGGCACAAATCTCCATCTAGCCCTCAATCGCCAGCCCAACCACCATCCTAGAACCTGGGCAGCCAAGGTCTGCGCTAGCCTGCAAGCACTGCCAGTCAGAGAGAGCATCCTAGCCAAGATACAAGACACACCGCTTCCTGAATACAGATGCCCACCCCCATGGAATGACCAACCACTCGATATAAAGATCGAGCTCCCTGACAACCCCAAAAGCTTGGTAAACCCGCTTGTCCTTAAAAACATATATAAGGACAAAATACAGAGCTGGAGCAGGCCAAACTCTCAAGTCTACTACACTGACGGTTCAGTAAACCAAGATACTGGAGCCTCAGCCGCCGCCTTCATCACTGGAAACCACGTCCTATCCTGGAGACTGTCAAACTCCTGCTCATCGCTCCAGACTGAGCTTGTGGCCATAGCCAACGCCCTTGACTGCTTCATCCAGCAAGAAGCTGACCATGCCCTTATTCTCTCTGATTCTAAAGGCGCCTTACAGGCCATCAAGAAGCCACTCCTCAGAGACAATATTCGCATCATCACGACCATCCTCAGCCACTACCACAGGATAACCAGCCTTGGAAAAGCCATCACTCTTGCCTGGATTCCCAGCCACGTCGGCATCAAGGGAAATGAGGAAGCCGATCAAGCCGCCAAACAAGCCACTCTCAGAGCAGAAATCCAGATATCTCTGTCTCCTGGGATGCAACAGATTAAAAATAAAGCCACCAAGTCACTCCTTAACACCTTAATAACTAAACACAACCTGTGCACAGACATTGGCTCCCCCTCCACCTGGTGGTACAAAGCCACCACTGATCTTCGGTGTATCACCCTGCCGAAGAGCCTTCGACGAAGCACTGAGGTCAATGTGTACCGTCTGAGACTCGGGTACAAGTGCACCTGGCAAATAGTAGAGAATATCATCAAGGAATGCACCTTTTGCCAGGTAGCCTCACCACATCCACTGCTACACTACATCCTGGAATGTGATTCTTTTTCAGAGATTCGACGGAAAACTGGTGCCCCCGCAACATCTAGCGAAGACCCAAATGCCCTTCAGGTTGCTAGCTCCATCATCAGACTAGCAACAAATAACCACATGAACAGTCTATCAAATATTATCAGACAATACCCTCCACCAAGATAGCCATGCAATAACTCTCTCTCTCTCCCCCAAAACAGGAATTCATTTATGTTGTTTGATGTAAACTAATAATTCACAACTGAATATTTATGCTCTCCGTTATCTTTACAGTTTGGCACAATCTCACCTGCGGGCCAATTAGGAAAGTCCGATCATCACCAATAAGAATTCACCCCACCTCCTCACCAACAGGAAAGCCCATAGCCAGCCCTAGCGAATACCACGTAACTCAGAAGACCCAACTCACCCCACAGCGGCCCCAAGTGGACGGTCCGCTCACACAGGGTGAACATCACCAAAAAAACAACCAAATGTACTAGATTTAAAGCACCTCAGCTCGATTACATCCTCCACACTCCAATATAATCATAAGTATCAATCTAATGATCAGACACACGTACAACACACCCTCTCCATCACTCAAAAAACAACC
>JAXCGZ010020207.1:0-19470 GCA_037179515.1 Halocaridina rubra
TTTGATAATAATAATAATAATAATAATAATAATAATAAGACTTTATTTCCAACATACATTGGGTATTCAAATATGGGTGTACAATTAAAATTTACAAGTAAAATCTTCCTTTAAGAGTAACTTCTTAAGATTATTTTTAAAAGTATACACTGAACCAGCATTTTTTAGTTCTCTGGGAAGCTGATTATATAAATGAGGTCCATGAATGTTTATATCTCTTGAGCCAATATCAGTTTTAGACCTTCGTACTAATAAATCTTCCCCTTGACGGGTAGTTAACCCGGTAACTGAGCTTACTGTAGAAAAATTATACAAACAATCAGGAATATTGTTTCTTAGTATATTAAAAACAAAGGTACATATATCAAAAACATATTTATCTCTAATCTTTATCCATTCTAGATCTTTTAAAGCAGGAGAGATGTGCTCGTATTTTCTTACATTGCCAACAGCCACTCGAGCTGCAAAGTTTTGTAACTTTTGTATTCTTTGTAATTGAGTCTTATTTGTACATCCCCAAACTTTGAGACAGTAATTAATTAAACTCATAGCTAAGGACTGGACAATTATTATACGAGTTGATGTTTCAAATGAGTCTTTTACCCTATTTAGATATATTAGAGTACCCATTACTTTTTTATAAATTTCATCTATATGCATTTCAAAATTCATGTAACGGTCAAAATAGACACCTAGGTTCTTTACCGAGTTCATTGGCTTAATGATATTACCGTTAAAATTTATATGAAGATTGTCATCAACTTCTGATAATAATTGTCTGGATCCGATAAGAATAGATTGGGTTTTAGTTTCATTAAGTAACAGACCATTTTTTAGAAAGTAACGTTTAGCCATATACAAAATTTCTTCTGCTCTACGAATAATATTTTCTAAATCATTAATTTCTCCTTCAATTAAGATTTGAGTATCGTCAGCATATTGAATGACATAACAGTTAGGTAAATATTTTACTAGATCGTTTACATATATTAGAAAAAGTATAGGTCCTAGGATCGATCCCTGAGGGACCCCAAACAATACCTTCTTGCGACTTGAGACTACATCTTTTATTCTGACTGACTGGTAGCGGTTTTTTAAATAGTTCTCGAACCAGCTTGGGTCAATGTTCATTTTTTTGCATTTTTCTAATAGAATGGTATGGTGTACACTATCAAAAGCTTTAGAAAGATCGAGTAGTAGTAGCAATGATATTTTCTTATTATCTATATTTTTGTATATTTCATCTGATATTTTCAATAAGGCAGTTTCAGTTGATAATTTTGGCCTGAAACCGTGTTGACTTTTTGCAATAAGTTTATTTTTTTCAAGAAACTCACTTAACTGATTTGCAACAATCTTTTCAAGTATCTTTGATAAAATTGGTAGTAAAGAGATTGGTCTATAGTTAGAGACGTCGTCAGGATTTCCATTTTTAAAACCAGGAATTACATGGGGATTTTTCCATAAATCTGGGTAGATATTGGTAACTATGGAAGTATTGATTATTACCGTCAGATAATAAGCTATTACAAATAATGAATCTCTAATAAAACGAAAACAAATTCCATCTGATCCATATGCATTAGAGTCTTTCAGATTTTTTATTACTAAGATTACTGTATTACAATCTACTGTAGTAGGGTTAAAGACATCATTACTTCTATTGAATGCACTATGTTCTTCCAAATTTACATTATTATTATTATTACTACCATCATAGAAAATTGGGTCCAACCATATTGCAACGTTTTTTGGAAAAGAAATTATATAATTCTATCGTTATATTTTGGTCATTTACGTAAAATTATATGTCGTAACTCTTCTTGATGAGAGAATGAAAACAAACAAAATTGGTCTGCACAGTTTATGTTGAAATATCGGATGGCTGTATTTCCAGCAGAGGCTCTTTGAAGACATCCCCCTCAGTCGCAAATTTAATGAAAAGTCCCCTCTTCCGATTATAGTTGGTTTTTAGTGTGTTGTTTTTCAAGGTTTGAGGGTTTCAAAAATGGGGATATTAATTCTGTTTCAATATATTCCAAGTTAACCTAAAATTGAACCTAGAATGCTTGGTCTAACATAGACGGCGGTGCCTGCTAAAGGAATGCATTTAATAGGTGTACAGTCCTCCTACCCAGCGCCGTCTTTGGCACTAGGAGAGTATCCAACTTGAGGCTTTGAGTAACTTTCTTCTTGATTTTCCACGAGATGGCTACTGCTTCCGGACCCGACGAAACCGTAATCAGGCAACCCAAGAAGATGCTGAAATCATAACCTTAGAGACGAAAACATCCCTTCCTCTATCCAAGCTTATTCTTTCTCTTTGATGACACCAATTATTTGTTGGATATTTTTCCTACAGTTTTACAAGAATCATCAGTTTTTCTCTCTTCTTGTCTGAATTCCCGAGGAATTTAGTAACCGCTATTTGTATAAGTAGTAGGTTGGCCCATGGTACAGCCGCCCGTTAGGATACTACAACTGAAGGTCCATTGGATTTAAATATGACTCTCCAGGACGGCTCGATGTTAAGCCTTTCTTCGGGTACGCTTCTTTTCTTGTGCCTACATCTACACCGAATATTCATGGATATTCATTACACTTCTCTTGTTATCCCTTCACACCTTACAAGTCGCAATCCTTTCTTCTCTTTCTTTTTTCTAAATGTTTTCTTGTTGCATAGGCCAGATGAGAACATTTTTCTTTGTAAGTCCCGATGTCAAATTTAAATAAAACTTTTTTTTCACATTAGTTGCTACTATGAAAGTAGGGATTTAATACTAATACCGGCAATATTTTAGTCCTATGTGAGGACCGCAGGAAAACCATCACTACAATTATCGAAGCCCAGTCATGGAAAATTACTCCTCCACCATTAACTCCCAGTATGGATGTACTTACTGAACTTGCTGAATTGACAGGGGCTACCGAGAGAGGGACGCTACTGTTAATCATTTCCAAACTGCTCTACCGAAGAGATGCTGTAATTATATTTGGAAATATCTGACTAAGAACCAGGTGCTGATCAGCTGAGCAATGAGGGTGTTCAAATGATGCTTGCAGTTGAGACCCCATTTTCCATAAACATTAATTAGAACAGAATAGAGAAACAGACTATATCAATCATGAATGTGGCCTTGGTGGCAGCACGTGCGACTTTGATTTGTCAGTTCGGGACTCTGATATGATCTGAGGTTAAAAAGGACATTCACTCAGGGTTACAGTCGCACAATGCCAAAACCAAAGCCCTATGAAAAGGGACACCATCCTAGCCCTTACCAGAAAAGGGAATTCGTGACGTAAAATAAAATCATTATCTCTATTATGAAATGAAGTAGAACAGAAAAAATAATGAAAAAAAAATGGAATTGGAAAAGTAAGGTTTTATAATTACATCAATATTGAATTTCCTGTAAAAAAAAATATATAATATATATATATATATATATATATATATATATATATATATATATATATATATATATATATATATATATATATATATATATAATGTCATATACGATGAGAGCCTTGATATTTATAATACTTGTATATTTGTTTACCCTCTCGGATGCTATGCGGTTGTAAGGGGTTGTTTTGTCAGAGTGCGTATAAGATTACAACAAATATTAACAGTTAAAAATACTCGGCAGAACTATCACGAAGTTAGCCTTTTGGTGCCAAACTACATCTTAAGTTTCTGCCATTAATGTAGTCCCTGTTTTTAATTTTTTTTCCAATCCTGTTAAAACAACTTTATACAATGTTGCACAAATAAAAAAAAAACACATATAAGGATAATTTCAATATCCTGTTTGTTTACAATTAATGGGTAATTATGATAAGGATTTATTTTTGAAAAATATTAAGTGAGGAAACATCGAGCTGTTCTGTTTAGACCTACTTAAGTTCAACAGACCTTCAGATGTAGTATCGCAACAGGCGACTGGTGCCATGGGCACCAGCCCATGTGGGTATATATATATATATATATATATATATATATATATATATATATATATATATATATATATATATATATATATATAATATATATATATATATATATATATATATATATATATATATATGCACACACACACACATAGCTTCAGAGAAGGTAGATCAACAGTAACAAACTTAGAATTTTATGATGAGGTAAGCCGAATCTTACAGGAAACAGAGGGCTGGGTAGATTGCATATTCCTAGACTTCCAGAAAACATTTGACACTGTCCCACACGGGAGACTTATTAAGAAGCTGCAAGCAATGGCTAGAATAGGTGGAAATGTCTTGGAATGGATAAAACCTTACTTAGAAGGAAGGGAACAGAGGGTTAGAGTAAGACACTCAGTGTTTGAATGGAGAAGAGTTAGTAGTGGAGTTCCACAGGGTTCAGTTTTAGGGCCACTTTTGTTCCTTGTATATGTAAATGATCTACCAGAGTCTGTAAATTCATTAATGAATATGTGTGCAGATGATGCAAAGATTGTGAAGAAAGTAGGAAATGAGAACAATGGTAGAGAACTTCAGGAAGATCTAAAGAGTCTGCATGACTGGTCAAAAAAGTAGCTAATGAAATTCAATACTTCAAAATGTAAGGTAATGAGAATGGGTACAAGTCCACTACTCGGTGGCAGGAGTACAACTTCAAGAGACAGAGAATGAGAGATATTAGGAGTAAACATACTGGCAGATTTGTCTCCAGAAATGCATATAATTGGCATAGTAAGTCAGCATATGCTTTCTTATCAAATGTAAGGGTGGCCTTCAGGCACATGAACAAGGAAATGTTCAGGAATATTTAGGTAACCTATGTGAGGCCAAAATTTGAATATGCTGCCTCCTTTTGGAAGCCGCACTTGAAAAGGCACGTAGCTAAGATTGAAAAGGTTCAAAGACATGCCACGAAACTGGTACCAGAATTATGCAATTCCAGTTATGATGAGAGGGTAAGGGAATTAGACTTACCATCACTCGAAGTTAGAAGATTGAGGGGGGATATGATGACAGTCTTTAAATTCCTTCATGGTTATGATAGAGTGGAGAGGGACCGATATTTTGATATGGCTGGCTCTAGAACTAGATGTCATAGTTTGAAGCTTCGTAAGAAGACTTCTTTGCAAGATGTAAGGAAGTACTTCTTTAGTGTAAGAGTAGTTGATAATTGGAATTCGCTGAGCGAGGAGGTAGGTAATGCTAACTCAATCCATAGTTTTAAGGACAGGTATGATAAGTATCACTAAGTACAGAATGGAATCGATCAGGAGACGGGAAGATACGAGCTTTGGGCTCTTTCCCGTAAACACAAATAGGTAGTCACACACATACACACACCAGTTTCCTTGACCAGCATAGTTTGCAAAGTTATGGACAAACTACTAAGGAAACATATCTCTCTTCACTTGGAAACCTTCAACTTTTTGTCAGTGAGGCAACATGGCTTCAGAGAAGGTAGATCAACAATAACAAACTTATTAGAATTTTATGATGAGGTAAGCCGAATCTTACAGGAAACAGAGGGCTGGGTAGATTGCATATTCCTAGACTTCCAGAAAGCGTTTGACACTGTTCCACATGGGAGACTTATTAGGAAGCTGCAAGCAATAGCTAAAATAGGTGGAAATGTCTTGGAATGGATAAAAACTTACTTAGAATGAAGGGAACAGAGGGTTAGAGTAAGACACTCAATGCCTGAATGGAGAAGAGTTAGTAGTGGAGTTCCAAAGGGTTCAGTTTTAGGGCCACTTTTGTTCCTTGTATATACAACTGACCTACCAGTCTGTAAATTCATTCATGAATATGTGTGCAGATGATGCAAAGATTGTGAAGAAATTAGGAAATGAGAACAATGGTAGAGAACTTAAGGAAGATCTAAATAGTCTGCATGAGTGGTCAGAAAAGTGGCTAATGAAATTCAATACTTCAAAATGTAAGGTAAGGAGAATGGGTACAAATACAAGAAGGCCCTAGCTTGACTACTTGGTGGCTGGAGTACAACTTCAAGAGACAGAAGATGAGAGAGATCTAGGAGTAAACATACTGGCAGATTTGTCTCCACAAATACATATAAATGGCATAGTAAGGGCAGCATATGCCTTCTTATCAAATGTAAGGGTAGCCTTCAGGCACATGGACAAGGAAATGTTCAGAAATATTTATGTAACCTATATGAGGCCAAAACTTGAATATGCAGCCCCCTCTTTGAATCTGCACTTGAAAAGCACATAGCTAAGCTTGAAAAAGTTCAAAGATATGCCACAAAACTGGTGCCAGATATACGCAATCTCAGATAAGATGAGAGGCTGAGGGAATTAGACTTACCATCACTCGAAGCTAGAAGATTGAGGGAGGATATGGTGACAGTCTTTAAATTCCTTTATGGTTATGATAGAATGGATAGGGATCGATATTTTGATATGGCTGGCTCTAGAACTAGAGGTCATAATTTGAAGCTTCGTAAGAAAACTTCTTTGCAGAATGTAAGGAAATACTTTTTCAGTGTAAGAGTAGTTGATAATTGAAATTGGCTAAGCGAGGAGGTAGTTAATGCTATCTCAATCCATAGTTCTAGGGACAGGTATGATAAGTATCATTAAGTACAAAATGGAACCGACCAGACGACGGGAAGCTACGAGCTTTGGGCTCTTTCCCGTAAACATAATTAGGTAATCATATATATATATATATATATATATATATATATATATATATATATATATATATATATATATATATATATATATATTACATTTATTTTTACGTTTACTGTATAAACACTCCCTGTACTGTTAACAAACCATCCTTTATTTTATTAATAACAATGTGCAAGCGTAAATTTATATGAAAGTGATAAGTAAACTTACCGTGAATGAGGTGGTAATGACATGGCATCGTTGAGAAGATTGCAGAAAGTCACTGAACGAACCATATTATCATCATGTTCTTGTGAGAGTTATTGGAGTGCTTTCACGTGTTCGTACATGGCTGCCATATGTTTGAGTGTAAGGCCAGGTTCTTCGATTTCTTTGTGGCTATGTTACGAAGTGAACTGAATATACAGTACTTATGAAAACCCTTGATCATTATGAAAAATATTGAAGTGGAGAGGCCAAGTATCCTATCAGTGATATTTTAAAATATACTTTGGACTTTGCACAAACTGGTCTCAGTTCAGGTCAGTCTTCAGAAACCAACTGTGTTCCTTCTCCTTCTATGATGGAAGTGGATGGCATTGAAAACTGTGAAAATGATATTAATGTTCCCCCAGTGAGGAAATCTCTTGTAAATCAGACGTTGAAGAAGATCTGCAGAAGCCGCTTGAAATTAAAGTGTTTTGAGGCAAAGAAAATGATACTAATGCTCCAACAGTAGAGGAAATCTCTTGTAAATCAGACGTTAAAGAAGATCTGCAGGAGCCGCTTGAAATTAAAGAGGAGTCTGTTCAGGCAAAGGAAATGATACTGATTCTCGCCCAGTAGAGGAAATTTCTTCTAAATCAGACGTTAAAAATCTGCAGGAGCCGCTTGAAATTAAAAAGGAGTCTGTTGAGGCATAGGAGACTGTTATCGAAAGAACCCCTGAAGCATAACATATCAATAAGCACAACGCGAATGGTGTACATGTGAGTTTGACTGAATGAGTGAGGCGAGACAATGGAAGATGGTGGGAGAACCAAGCTTCAATCAAAATGCCAATCAGACCCCATGATACAGAACATACAGAAAATCTGTGATTCGTCGTCTCTCACCCTTTCAACCAATAGCATTCCATGAACTATCCCACGTAGGTGCGAGCCTTTGCGTTTTCCAAGACACCAATATAGTGTACGCCATCGCACAGTATTTCACATGGTGCTATACTGTGAGTGTATGTTTAAATTTATGTTTTTCACTATTTTTTACTGTTTTATTACTCTTAGGCTAGGAAATACTTTTTTTATCAATAAAATAATGAAAATTTCAATATGTACTAGCTCACGTAGGTGCGACCCTTTTCGTTTTTCGAAACGCTGATACCGGTATCGTATTTTACATGGTGCAATACTGTATTTATGTTTTTTACTATATTTTACTGTTTTATTATTTTAGGTTAAGAAACACGTTTTTTTATCAATAAAATAATGAAACTACTGGAAATTTTATATGCTAGCTAAGGTAAGTGCGATCCTTTGTGTTTTCCGAAACGCTAATACAGGCATCTTACCTTCTATGGTGATTACCTAATTGTGATTACCTAATTGTGTTTACGGGAAAGAGCCCAAAGCTCGTATCTTCCCGTCTCCTGATCGGTTCCATTTTTAGACTTAGTGATACTTATCATACCTGTCCTTAAAACTATGGATTGAGGTAGCATTAACTACCTCCTCGCTTAGCGAATTCCAATTATCAACTACTCTTACACTGAAAAAGTATTTCCTTACATCCTGCAAACAAGTTTTCTTCCGAAGCTTCAAACTATGACCTCTAGTTCTAGAGCCAGCCATATCGAAATATCGATCCCTATCCACTCTGTCATAACCATGAAGGAATTTAAAGACTGTCACCATATCCCCCCTTACTCTTCTAGCTTCGAGTGATGGCAAGTCTAATTCCCTCAGCCTCTCATCATAACCGAGATTGCGTATTTCTGGCACCAGTTTCGTGGCATGTCTTTGAACTTTTTCAAGCTTAGCTATGTGCTTTTTCAAGTGCGGATTCCAAAAGGGGGCTGCATATTCGAGTTTTGGCCTCACATAGGTTACATAAATATTTCTGAACATTTCCTTGTCCATGTGCCTGAAGGCTACCCTTACATTTGATAAGAATGCATATGCTGCCCTTACTACGCCATTTATATGTATTTCTGGAGACAAATCTGCCAATATGTTCACTCCTAGATCTCTCTCATTTTCTGTCTCCTGAAGTTGTACTCCAGCCACCGAGTAGTCAAGCTTGGGCCTTCTTGCACTTGTACCCATTCTCATTACCTTACATTTTGAGGTATTGAATTTCATTAGCCACTTTTCTGACCACTCATGCAGATTATTTAGATCCTCCTGAAGTTCTCTACCATTGTTCTCGTTTTTTTCTTTCTTCACAATCTTTGCATCATCTGCAAACATATTCATGAATGAATTTACAGACTCTGGTAGGTCATTTTCATATACAAGGAACAAAAGTGGCCCTAAAACTGAACCCTGTGGAACTCCACTACTAACTCTTCTCCATTCAGACACTGAGTGTCTTACTCTAACCCTCTGTTCCCTTCCTTCTAAGTAAGTTTTTATCCATTCCAAGACATTTCCACCTATTCTAGCCATTGATTGCAGCTTCCTAATAAGTCTCCCATGTGGAACAGTGTCAAACGCTTTCTGGAAGTCTAGGAATATGCAATCTGCCCAGCCCTCTCTTTCCTGTAAGATTTGGCTTACCTCATCATAAAATTCTAATAAGTTTGTTACTGTTGATCTTCCTTCTCTGAAGCCATGTTGCCTCACTGACAAAAAGTTGAAGGATTCCAAGTGAAGAGAGATATGTTTCCTTAGTAGTTTCTCCATAAGTTTGCAAACTATGCTGGTCAAGGAAACTGGTCTATAGTTCAGAGCCGTATCCCTCCTTCCCTTTTTGAAGATAGGTATCACATTTGCTTGTTTCCAGCATCTTGGAATCTCCCCCGACTCCAATGACTCCTTAAATATGATACTTAGTGCCACTGATATTGTGTTTGCGCATTTTTTAAGCACATGAGGGGATATGTCATCAGGACCTGTAGCTTTATGAACATCTATATCCATCAGCGCTTTGCATACCTCTGTGGCTGTAAGGTTGATGTTCTCTAATACCGGCCCTTGAGCTTCTATCACTGCAATCTGAGGGGGTGGGGTATTTTCTACTGTAAATACTGACTGAAACTCCTTGTTCAATTCTTTGCAGATCTCTTCGTCCGTCTCAGTGATGCTTCCATCCGCTCTCTTTAGCCTTAAAACCTGTTCTTTTACCTTCAGTTTTCCTCTGATAAAGCTGTGGAAAAGCTTGGGATTTTCTTTAGCCTTCCTGGTGATGTCCCTCTCATAATCTTTCTCTGCCTCTCTCCTTTTACTTAGGTAGAGTTACATGCTCAAATTTATGTTTCTTTACTATTTCTTACTGTTTTATTATTCTTAGGCTGGGAAATAAATTATTTTATCAATAAAAAAATGAATTTTTTTTTTTCAATAAAATAATGAAAATACTGAAAATTATTTTTTTAATATTTTTGCATATGCCCAGAAAAAATAAATCGCCAAAAATAAACACGATGAACTTAATTCGTAATAGGTGAACCGCGATATAGCGAGGGATATATATATATATATATATATATATATATATATATATATATATATATATATATATATATATATATATATATATATATATATATATATATATATATATATATATATATATATATATATATATATATATATATATATATATATATATATGCAAAATAAACTGCTATATCGCAGCACAATATGAAGCAAAAAAGGCCCATAAATAAACACAAAAAGAAGCAAAGATGTACTTTATATTACAACTGGACTCCAGTCCTCTTCCGGTCCAAATGAATCGATATATACAAAGCTCTGGATAAAGAATATGGGGGGGGGGGAGAGATGCTAGCTACGAATGCCAGGAGGATCCAAGATGGGATTACCTTCAGACCTCAGGTCAGGTGGACGGTCATTGTGCACAATCTTCTTAATGAGGTCTTATAATATTGCTTCATACACAACGTCAGATCTCCACTGTCCATTTGACTAATTTAAGGTTTCTGATTTTACTATAATGGCTGCTTCAAGTATCTTTCTCCTGTATTGGCAATTACTCTTATATAACAATGAGGACTCACTCTATTTAATATGGTGACAGTATCTGGCATATGCACAAATAAAGCAGAACTCTCAGCACCATATCGCACTATTCTTTTATGCTCAGATATTCTCTGACCTAGCTAACAACCAGTTTGACCTATGTAAGATTTATTGCAGGAACTGCAATCAATTTTATAAATCCCTGCTTCTAAAGCTTTTTTATTTTGATATACATTAATAAATGAAGAACCAATTGTTTTAGGATAATTAAATATAAAAGGATTACTTCTGCCTATTTGATCACTAAGAATTTTAATATTTTCTAAATAGGGTATTTTAATCGTATTAGCAAAGTTTATTTGACTGTTCTGCCTGCCCATTATAAAATATTTTATTTGCTTTGTTAATTGCTTTTTCGATTACATACGCGGGATACATGAGACTTTCTAATTGTTGGCGGATTAATTTGAATTTGCATTGCAAATGATGAGTGGAACACGCTCTAAGACTTCTTAGGAAAAGATTGCATGCAACACCAGTTTTCCCAGACAAAGCATGATAACTTCTAGAAAGTGTATATAAGAGACGGAGAAAGTTTTCTTCCTATACACAGTAAATGAGTATTTGTTGGGTTCTCTCATAATTAAGACATCCAAAAATGGTAGCTTACCTTCCGATTCCCATTCGGTTTTAAACTTGATGCTAGGGACTAAATCATTAAGTTTATTAAAAGATGTGTCAAATTCTCCCCAACGGGAGTCCCAATATGAAAATATATTGTCTACATATCGCAGCCAAATCATTTCTTTGGGCTTAATGCTGACTAGAATCTCTTTCTCAAAGAACTCCATATACAAGTTAGCCAGAAGGAGGACAAGGGGCTTCCCATACTACATCCAAATATTTGCTTGTAAAAACTACCATTAAAGGAAAATACATTATTAGTGATGCATAACTTAAGTAAATCCATGGGTTTTTCAAGACCTAGTGGAAAATGCTCGGCAAAGGGAATCAGTTTAACGCTAAGGAACTGTAAAACATCATCTACTGGAACTTTAGTGAACAAAGATTCTATGTCTAAACTAAGGAGCTTTACATTACTTAAGGGAATATATGTCATTAGGAGAAACTTAAGCTGATATAAGCTATAAGGGTGGATTCCTTTTAACCTTCTGTGGTGTAGTTGTTAGTGCCTTGACTTAGTAATTACAAGTCCTAGGTTCAAGTCCCGGTTGGGGTAAAAAAATTATTCATGTTTTCAAATATGTAATGTGCTTATTTGGTTATTCTTGGTCCTGAAAGAGATTGGGAGTTGTATTAAATGAGAAAATGAAGCCACGAGTGAGGTTGGGGAATCTGTAATATGAACATAGTGGCATTCATATAGAATGCATTCATTCCTAAGTATAGCAGATATAAGCTATAAGGTCTGATTCCTTTTAACCTTCTGTGGTGTAGTTGGTAGCGCCTTGATTTAGTACTCATAAGTCCTAGGTTCAAGTCCCAGTCGGGGTAAAAAAATATTCATGTTTTCACATATGCAATGTGCTTATTTAGTTATTCTTGGTCCCAAATGAGATTGAGAGTTGAATTAAATACGAAAATGAAGCCACGAGTGAGGTTGGGGAATCTGTAATATGAACATAGTGGCATTCAGATAGAATGCGTTCATTCCTAAGTATTGCAGATATAAGCTATAATGTCTGATTCCTTTTAACCTTCTGTGGTGTAGTTGGTAGCGCCTTGACTTAGTAGTCCTACGTTCAAGTACCGGTCGAGGTAAAAAACTTATTCATGTTTTCACATATGTAACTTGCTTATTTGGTTATTCTTGGTCCTGAATGAGATTGGGAGTTGAATTAAATGTGAAAATGAAGCCACGAGTGAGGTTGGGGAATATGTAATATGAACATGGTGGCACTCAGATAGAATGAGTTCATTCCTAAGTATAGCAGATATAAGCTACAAGGTCTGATTCCTTATAACCTTCTGTGGTGTAGTTGGTAATGCCTTGACTTAGTAACTATAAGTCCTAGGTTCAAGTCCTGGTCAGGATAAATAATTATTATTGTTTTAATATAAGTAATGTGCTTATTTGGTTATTCTTGGTCCCGAATGAGATTGGGAGTTGAATTAAATACGAAAATGAAGCCAAGAGTCAGGTTGGGGAATCTGTAATATGAACACAGTGGCATTCAGATAGAACGCGTTCATTCCTAAGTATAGCAGATATAAGCTATGAGGTCCTACCTTCTGTGGTGTAGTTGGTAGCGCCTTGACTTAGTAATTATAAGTCCTAGGTTCAAGTCCCGGTCGGGGTAGGAAATTATTCAGGTTTTCATATATGTAATGTGCTTATTTGGTTATTCTTGGTCCTGAATGAGATTGCGAGTTGATTTAAATGCGAAAATGAAGCCACGAGTGAGGTTGAGGAATCTGTAATATGAACATAGTGGCATTCAGATAGAATGCGTTCATTCCTAAGCATAGCAGATATAAGCTATAAGGTCTGGTTCCTTTTAACCTTCTGTGGTGTAGTTGGTAGCGCCTTGACTTAGTAATTATGAGTCCCAGGTTCAAGTCCCGGTCAGGATACAAAATGATTGCTGTTTTCACATACGTAATGTGCTTATTTGGTTATTCTTGGTCCCGAATGAGATTGGGAGTTGAATTAAATGCAAAAATGAAGCCAGGGGTGAGGTTGGGGAATCTGTAATATGAACATAGTGGCATTCAGATAGAATGCATTCATTCATAAGCATAGCATATATATATATATATATATATATATATATATATATATATATATATATATATATATATATATATATATATATATATATATATATATATATATATATATATATAATGTATATGCATATATATATATATATATATATATATATATATATATATATATATATATATATATATATATATATATATATATATATATATATATATATATATATATATATATAATATATATAATGTATATGCATATATATATATATATATATATATATATATATATATATATATATATATATATATATATATATATATATATATATATATATATATATATATATATATATATATATATATATATATATATATATATATATATATATATATATATATATATATATATATATATATATATATATATATATATATATATATATATATACATATATATATATATATATATATATATATATATATATATATATATATATATATATATATATATATATATATATATATATAGATAGATAGATATATAGAGATTAGATATATATATATATATATATATATATATATATATATATATATATATATATATATATATATATATATATAATATATATATATATATATATATATATATATATATATATATATATATATATATATATATATATATATATATATATATATATAAATACACATATACATACACATATACATACACATGTACATACGCTCTCTTCTGAGAGAGACGAGATTGCTGCTTGGAATGTCCAGATTAAGGAAAACATTGAACAGTTCAGAAAAGAGTTCCAGGAGCTGAATATGGAAAATGATGCCATGAAAACTTCCTTTGCTGATGCACTAAAGGGGAATGTGGCAGTAAAAGAGGCTGTCAAGGTGGTGGCACTGGAAAACATACAAACAGTTGACTATAAAGAGACAGTAATCGAAAAAATGAAAGACGTTGTGATGGAAAGGGCAAAACCACTCATCAGACAGGCACTTGATAAGGAGAAGACAGTGGTAATCTCAGGCATAAGCGAGTCCCAGGAGCCAACATGGCAGGGGAGACTTGAAGAAAATAAAGCTAGGGTTGTAGACCTGATAAGAAAGCTTGGAGTAGTATGTGGTCCTGAGGATATTGTAAACATACACCAACTAGGTAAATATTCGAGGGAAGGAAAGCCGAGACCAACAAAAGTAACCTTTGATAGAGGGGAAACATGTAGGGAAATATTGTTGAGAAAAAAAAAGTCTAAAAGACCTTCAAGAATTCAAAGAAGTGTTCATTAGACAATACAGAACACAGGAAGAGATGGGAATGATCAAAAACTTGTTGCAAGAGGCAAGAAGGTTAAATGATGAAAGAAATGAAGAAGAGAAGAAAAATTTTCATTACAGAGTTCTTCCAGACAAAGGGGAGATAAAGAAGATAATGACAGAAGATCAGGGGATGGGGCCTCATTAAGATTGTTATACATAAATGCTGATGGATTAGCTGGTAAGGCAGTAGAATTAAAAGATAGGATCCACAACAGTAAGGCAGATATAGTAGCAATTACAGAGACTAAGTTGAGTGAGGACATAAACAGTGTCACAGTTTTTCCTAAGGGTTTCAGAATACTAAGGGTTGAAAGATCTGAGAGGACTGGTGGAGGGATAGCACTGCTCATAAGTGAAAGGATTCAAGTTGAAGAAATAAACTTGGCTATAGAAAGTGAGTTCAAGGAATTTCTTGTTGCTCGCATAAATACTGGGTCAGAGAGCATTATAATAACTGTTGTATACAACCCACCAAGGAACCAAAATAGGCTTGAAGTTTATGAGGAAAGTCATATAGGTACTATTGAAGTCATAAACTCAGTTGTTAACATGCACGGGAAAAAAAATGTAGGATTTTGATTATGGGAGACTTTAATCATAAAGAGATAGATTGGATATATCTTGACCCACACAGTGGTGAGGACTCATTCGGGGCAAGATTCCTAGATTGCGTACAAGGGAATTTCCTACACCAACATGTAATGGAACCAACAAGGGCCAGGGGTGGGGATGAGCCATCACTACTTGATCTAGTGTTCACAGATAATGTGTTGGATATTGAAAAAATTTAGTATGAACCACCAATTGGAAAGAGTGACCACTGTGTGTTGTTGATGGAGTATATCATTGAAGATATTCTTCCTGAGAGTAGAAGCACTGAGGACATGAGGAGGAACTATCCGAAAGGAGATTACATCAAAATGAATGAGCTTTTTGCAGTTATTGACTGGAGAACATTATTTTACAACAAATCTGTACAAGAAATGTATGACATCTTTTGTGAGAAATATGGGAAGATAGTAGATTGCTGCATACCTATCACCAAAGTAGGTGTAATTCATGCCAGAGAGAAATGGTTCAATAATGGGTGTAAAAGAGCTAAGGAGTGGAGAGACAAATGCTGGAAAAGGCATAGGAGGAGAAAAAACATAAATGCCTGGCAAACCTACAAAAGAGCAAGAAATGACTACCTAAGTAAAAGGAGAGAGGCAGAGAGAGACTATGAGAGGGCCATCACCAGGAAGGCTAAAGAAAATCCCAAGCTTTTCCACAGCTTTATCAGAGGAAAACTGAAGGTAAAAGAACAGGTTTTAAGGCTAAAGAGAGCGGATGGAAGCATCACTGAGACGGATGAAGAGATCTGCAAAGAATTGAACAAGGAGTTTCAGTCAGTATTTACAGTAGAAAATACCCCACCCCCTCAGATTGCAGTGATAGAAGCTCAAGGGCCGGTATTAGAGAACATCAACCTTACAGCCACAGAGGTATGCAAAGCGCTGATGGATTTAGATGTTCATAAAGCTACAGGTCCTGATGACATATCCCCTCATGTGCTTAAAGAATGCGCAAACACAATATCTGTGGCACTAAGTATCATATTTAAGGAGTCATTGGAGTCGGGGGAGATTCCAAGATGCTGGAAACAAGCAAATGTGATACCTATCTTCAAAAAGGGAAGGAGGGATACGGCTCTGAACTATAGACCACTTTCCTTGACCAGCATAGTTTGCAAAGTTATGGAGAAACTACTAAGGAAACATATCTCTCTTCACTTGGAATCCTTCAACTTTTTGTCAGTGAGGCAACATGGCTTCAGAGAAGGTAGATCAACAGTAACAAACTTATTAGAATTTTATGATGAGGTAAGCCAAATCTTACAGGAAACAGAGGGCTGGGCAGATTGCATATTCCTAGACTTCCAGAAAGCGTTTGACACTGTTCCACATGGGAGACTTATTAGGAAGCTGCAATCAATGGCTAGAATAGGTGGAAATGTTTTGGATTGGATAAAAACTTACTTAGAAGGAAGGGAACAGAGGGTTAGAGTAAGACACTCAGTGTCTGAATGGAGAAGAGTTAGTAGTGGAGTTCCACAGGGTTCAGATTTAGGGCCACTTTTGTTCCTTGTATATGTAAATGACCTACCAGAGTCTGTAAATTCATTCATGAATATGTTTGCAGATGATGCAAAGATTGTGAAGAAAGTAAAAAACGAGAACAATGGTAGAGAACTTCAGGAGGATCTAAATAATCTGCATGAGTGGTCAGAAAAGTGGCTAATGAAATTCAATACTTCAAAATGTAAGGTAATGAGAATGGGTACAAGTGCAAGAAGGCCCAAGCTTGACTACTCGGTGGCTGGAGTACAACTTCAAGAGACAGAAAATGAGAGAGATCTAGGAGTAAACATACTGGCAGATTTGTCTCCAGAAATACTTATAAATGGCATAGTAAGGGCAGCATATGCATTCTTATCAAATGTAAGGGTAGCCTTCAGGCACATGGACAAGGAAATGTTCAGAAATATTTATGTAACCTATGTGAGGCCAAAACTCGAATATGCAGCCCCCTTTTGGAATCCGCACTTGAAAAAGCACATAGCTAAGCTTGAAAAAGTTCAAAGACATGCCACGAAACTGGTGCCAGAAATACGCAATCTGAGTTATGATGAGAGGCTGAGGGAATTAGACTTACCATCACTCGAAGCTAGAAGAGTGAGGGGGGATATGGTGACAGTCTTTAAATTCCTTCATGGTTATGATAGAGTGGATAGGGATGGATATTTTGATATGGCTGGCTCTAGAACTAGAGGTCATAGTTTGAAGCTTGGTAAGAAAACTTCTTTGCAGGATGTAAGGAAATACTTTTTCAGTGTAAGAGTAGTTGATAATTAGAATTGGCTAAGCGAGGAGGTAGTTAATGCTATCTCAATCCATAGTTTTAAGGACAGGTATGATAAGTATCACTAAGTCTAAAATGGAACCGATGAGGAGACGGGAAGATACGAGCTTTGGGCTCTTTCCCGTAAACACAATTAGGTAATCACATATACATTATATATATATATATATATATATATATATATATATATATATATATATATATATATATATATATATATATATATATATATATATATATAATATAAATATATATGACATAGGGTATTTCTTCCTACGTATATATGATTATAATTATGGTAGCGTGGTTGGTGAAAATACGTAAGGATTTATATTCGTTTATTCTTATTTTAACATCTATGTACTCAGAGCTCCTATTACTACAGTTCCTGTCACGACTAATTCCTGAGTCCCACCCCCAAAAGGGGGAGGCTAACTCAGCTGTACTGTGTTAACTCTGCTGCTGGCAAGGCCCGGTCTCTAACTCAACTCACTGTGCCTGCCCTGGGTGGTTCTTGAAACACCCTAAGGGCAGGGGCGTGTCTTGACATCCAGTCCTGCAAATCAACTCCAGGTTCGAAGTGGAGTCCCGCCTATAAGGGGAGGGGCTATTCCAACGAGCCTATTGCAAAGGAGTGGGTGGTAATCGCCTATTGCCATTGGGTATCTCCCCCGGGCATGTACTTCACATTTAGGACAAGTGTTTCTGTGTGGTATGGGGAATAAAGGACTGGTTTATATCTCACACCCTCTTGAGATATTTGAACACCAGATGCCGAGTCCCACGGGACCAGCTATATATCTTACCATAGGCCTCATCCTATTACACACTGGAGAGAGTGTTTAATGTTTCCTTTGACACCTAGCCAAAAGTCCTACGACATCTATATATATATATATATATATATATATATATATATATATATATATATATATATATATATATATATATATATATATATATATATATATATATATATATATATATATATATATATATATATATATATATATATATATATATATATATATATATATATATATATATATATATATATATATATATATATATATATATATATATATATATATTATATATATATTATATATAATATATATATATATATATATATATATATATATATATATATATATATATATATATATATATATATATATATATATATATATATATATATATATAGTAATCCCCCCATTATTGCGGTAGTTCGGTTCCGGGACCCGGCGTGAGACAGGAAAACCGCGAAGTAGGATCAGCCTCTATGTACATAGATATCTTAATTTATTTTTACGTTTACACTATATAAACCCTCCCTGTACTGTTAACAAACCACCCTTTACTTCATAAATAACAGCATGCAACGTAAATTTATATGAAAGTGATAGATAAAATTACGGTGAATGAAGTGGTAATTATATGACATACTCATGTACATAGGTATTTTACAATAATAATTTGCCAAAAAAAAAACGCAATACAGTGAAAACGCGAACCAAGAAACGCGATACAGCGGGCGATCACTGTATATAGTATATACAGGGGGTCCCCGATTTATGATAGGGTCCCGTTCCTGACAGCTGTCGTAACCCGGATTACATTGTAAGTCTGTTTTATCTAAAACATACAAACAT
>JAXCGZ010020208.1:0-19431 GCA_037179515.1 Halocaridina rubra
TAATTTCGGATATGCTTTTATATCTTGTCTGTAAGGAATTCTTAATGGTCTCTGATGTGTTGGTCAATGTCTTCCTCAATTATGCCAGAGGGGCCTTCCCAACCAATTTCCCTAGTAACCTACAAAGCCTTCTTTGCTGTTTCCTTGCTTGTAGGGAAGCCTATAAACCCATTAACTGTCTTGCGTCATATTGCCCTTCACCTGGCATTGGCGGTCTTGGACTCGAGCAATAAGCTCAATTGAATGTATGATTTTAAATTTCTTCCATAAATCCATGTTACTGGATGCAGTAATCCTAAAAAAGATAAGACATGTACTATACATTGATTCCTTGATCAATTGCTGCAGCAGTGGCATTGTGTTTGAAAGCAGGATAAGCATTTCAACGTGTTCATACTCATACATCATTGATTCGTGATAACTGGGGAGCATTGCTGATGATAAGGAGGATGACTTTGAATGGTTGCCCCTCATTCGAGGTATTTTTCCCACTTCAGTTATAAAGCAAGGGTGAAGCCATCTGGGAATAAAATTACTGTGACCAGGACCTTTTTATTGTATTGCCAGAACACAGGCAGCAGGTATTTATCCTCTGTTTTCAAGAACAGTAGATTTTTGACCCTGTACACTAGGCATGACTTGATCACATGACCTGCCTTGTTGCCACATTGCACCACAGTATGAATTTCCTCCCAAACATTAGATCCAGGTACCTGCTTTGTATCTTTGTGAATGTAAATGCAATTTGGCATTTTCCTTCCAAAAAGATCTGTTACGTTACAGTTAAAAACTTGCTCAGGAAGGTAGCCCTTTTGTGCATTTACATTTTTTATGTATTCTGGGATCTCCACTGCTGACTCCCTATCAATTGATGCTGATTCTCTTTTCAATTTGGAAGTTATTTTTAGGTTGCAGTGCTTCACAAGCAATAAAGCCATCCTTTGCTAGATTAAATTTCTTCGTATTACTGCTAAACCTCCTTTCTCTAATGGTCTTACGGGCTAAGGATATTTTCAATTGAAATATTCCATCAATATGGATTTGCTCTTGCATTATTATTGGCCATTGCAGGCAGCACCCTAACACGTCCGCAAATTTAATTTTCTCTGTTTTAAGGCTCTAATACTAGATTCTTTGTTTTCCCATTTCCATCTTTCTTTTGCCAATTGACATGTTTTTCATCTGATCCAACGCTTGCAGCTAATTTGGGAAAACTAGCACATCACTAGACAAATGAAACATTGTTTTTCCAATTATATATCTTAATGATACTTGAACAAAAATGACAGCTTTATATGTTATGTAACTAAGATAACTCGGATATGATATAACTTGAGTAATTGTTGTTATTTTCTAATATTGCAAACCTGAGCATAGAGACTATTTGTTTGAGTAGAACCAGCCCCGGAGAGAGAGAGAGAGAGACATGATGTATTACTTAGGCAAATGAAAAAATGTTTAAAAAAATTCTTGAATATATATTGCATATTCTCTTTACATTTAGAATTGTGACTTGAACAAATGGTATATGAATGATTTAGATGCTGTATATATATATATATATATATATATAATATATATATATATATATATATATATATATATATATATATATATATATATATAACAAATGGAGTACTAATGATTTAGAGATGCTGTCTATATATATATATATATTATATATATATTATATATATATATATATATATATATATATATATATATATATATATATATATATATATATATATATATATATATATATATATATATATATATAACCAATGGAGTATTAATGATTTAGATTTGCTGTGTGTTTCTTTATATATATATATATATATATATATATATATATATATATATATATATATATATATATATATATATATATATATATATATATATATAAAACTGTATTATATTACCACTACTCATTTTTTCTCATTAGTCTTATATATATATATATATATATATATATATATATATATATATATATATATATATATATATATATATATATATATATATATATATATATATATAAATAAAAAACTGTATTATATTACCACTACTCATTTTTTCTCATTAGTCTTATATATATATATATATATATATATATATATATATATATATATATATATATATATATATAATATATATATATATATATATATATATATATATATATGGGTCGTATGCTTTCACTTGCAATAGCATATATGGAACGAATCTCATAATTTTGTGTATGTATTCTTACCAAATGAGAGTCCTGCAAATACCTATTACTTTGTGGGAGCTGTAAAGGCAGACCGCATGGCATGATATAGTTTCGTTCACCACCTGCCATTGCTTCTTAAATAAACATTGCAGTTAATGGGGTATGCAGATTTTGGAAGTAAACGGAAATTTCATTTTAATTTTTTGTCGTTTACATATATGGATAAACACGCCTTTTTATGTTGTGTTGCAAGACTAGACCAAACATAGAAAGCAATTGTTCACATAAAAGACCCACAGAAGATATCTTTTCCTGGCTTAGTTGTTACTTCAATACTTGAAAGCCCTTTCGTTTTAATGTATATTTCAGCAGAACTCCGATGACAGTTGTGTCATGCTTAAATGATAATTTTGCTCTTTGCTATGTACAGAAATTCCAAGTTGTAGGAATTAATGTGCTTTATCTATTTCGGAAGTAAAAATGCCAGATATAATATTGAGAACATGATATACTTTTATAGAAATATCTCTTGCTTATAAAAGGAGAGCTGCTGTATATTGGAAGTAGCAGTCATTGCTAGAATATTGGTAGCTCACATGCGGTGTGTTGTTGTTTCAGGGGCAGGTGTCGATATGGCAGTCAGCGAATGTGACACACCACCCCTTGCTGCCAGGTGCAAACTCCTGTTCTGTGAGTGTCAGCTGCCTTATCTGTGGCAAGACCTTCGTCGGCTTCAACCGCAAGTTTCTCTTAAAACGTCACATGATTACTCACACAGGGGAGAAGCCTTTTCAATGTCCGCATTGCCCGCATAAGGCCAATTTAAAGCCTAATTTGGATGTACACATTAGAAGGCGACACAGTCGACCCACTTCAGATAACCCTGAATTACTTAGGTTGCTTTTGACACAAAACCCTTCTTTATCTGATAAAAGTCTGGAAAATATTGACACTAGAATGTGAGCGCATTTGGAAATAATTTTGGTTTTATAGGTTTATTTAATTGGAGTTCACATATTAAAAAAAACTGAAGATTATAAGCCATATCATGAATAAAGTTGTCTTGCCTTAGACATTTTCAAATTGTGAAGAGTGCACCTCTGGAAGCCCTGTTTATATGTATCATGTGGCTGGAAGCTCATTGAGTTTGTGTTGGAAAGGTAAATCGTGTCCCCTGTATTGCAGGCAGATGGAAGAAGTGGGCTGAGGCAGAAAGAAGCAGTCCTAGGGTCAGGAATCTGTCCTTTTTGTGGCAAGTGCTTTCCTCGTATAGCATCCTCCTGGCGACAGAAACTAGAGCGCCACCTTCTCATCCATACTGGAGAAAAACCATTCCGTTGTCCTTACTGCACTCATCGCAGTGGTAGAAAAGATTCCATTAAGCGACATTGCAAACTTATGCATCCTGAACAAGTGCCTCTTTCTGTAACTGACAGTTGATATTAAAAATCTTCCAGAAAGAGTTTGATAATTGAATAAAAAAAAATATTGCTCATTTATCTCAAACTGTGCAATTCTAATGTGCTTAATTATTGAGCATGGACTTAGACATATAATCTGGGAATATCATTTGGAAAAAATATTTATGAAGAAGGTTATTGATATTCTGCAAAAGGTGTCTCCAAATTTATTGCTTCATATATGAAATACTTTTTATATGGTTAACTATTATTTTTCTTTGAAAGAAAGAAGAAAAGTAAGAAAGGATTGAGCTCTTAGTAGTGGTTTGTGTTGCAGGAGAGCACTATGGACCTGAGGAATCTGTTAGCCTGTCTGGATTGGGATCGTCGTTGTCGAGTATGTGGCAAACAGTTCCAGCCTAGCCCTTCTTGGAAACAAAAACTGACCCGGCATATCATGACCCATTCAGGAGAGAAACCATTTTCCTGTGCTTATTGCCCTCATCGATGCTCCCGGAAAGATTCTCTCAAAATCCACATGACTCGAATGCACAGGGGAGCACAGGCAGACCCTCCACCACCATCATCAACACCTCCTTCAGATATACCTTAAGTGAGCAGAAGACCTAAACTCTAAATTTGAAAAAAGTATACATCTATATATAAAGCAGCTTTCTAAAAATAAAGGTTGGAAGAGCTATTGAAGATAAGGGAGAAACTGAGTGATATGCATATTTACATTTGCAGGTTGATATACCCCTTGGAGACACCATGCCCTCAGCTTCTCAGTCGATGGAAATACACCTTTTTGAACAAGGCAATCATTGTCAGGTAGCACAACAGATCACTGGAGGAAAAGCATTTAATGGCGGAGGTAATGAAGATTTAAGTTGTTACTCTGGGGACAGTTCTCCCAGGGCTTGCCATGTGTGCGGCCACATATTTTCTGGAATAACGTGGAAGCAAAAGCTTGAACGCCATTTACTAGTTCACACTGGACAGAAACCTTTCCGTTGTCCCTATTGCCAACACCGCACTAATCGCAAAGATGCCCTGAAATCTCATATTGTAGCTGTGCATAAACTACACTTGGGGTAAAGCTAGTCAATATAAAATATACTCCTTTTTTGTCAAGTCTTTATCTCCAAGGATTTGGTGCACAATTTTTATTTTTATTCATCCAAAACTGTCTGCATGAGAGACTTGCATTCATATCAGTTAATGTGTTATTATTTCTGTGTGACTGACTGTTGGGTTTCTACTTTGATATTAAGAAAAATTAGCTTTTGAAGAACATTGTGTATATCATCGTGGGTTTTCTCATTGTCCTTATTTGTTGAAAGGAGGTATTTAATGGGGTTCTTCTCTTTTTGCTTTTATAGCCAAGAAGTGAAGGTTAGTGCATTTTTATTTATTTTGATCCTTGGGAGTTGTACTGGGATTTGTTTTTAAAGAAAGATGTTTTCATGCCGTTTATATTTATTGAAGCTTAATTTAGTAGTAGTATTTTTACGTCTTCAGTTGAATGTGCTGCAGCTGAAAACGTTTGTGTGCTTTTAACTTTTTATTCATCTTATATCATTGTGATAGGAACAGCCAGCTAGTGTTATTCAAATAGAAACTGATGCTCATATTGAAAGTAATTATTTTGTGAATGTGATATAATCTCGCACAGTACTCTTATTTCATCAGTGATTGCTTCATTATCAGGCAACAATGTCATCATCCTAGATATGAATCCGTCCATGTAGACAGCAGTATTGTGTAGATATTGCATATAATATGTACATAAGCCACATTATATTTCAGTAATGTTACGTCGTTTCTAAAGAATGAATATTTAATGTTGTCAGTTTTAACCATGTTGAAGTAATTTCGAGAGTTAAATTGCATATTACATGCCTAATGTAATAAAAGTTGTGTATTTATTTTATTGGTTATTGAAATATTGTTTTTTCTTTGCATTTACCTTTCAGTATTTGTAGGCATGTGAGCCTTAAAGATTTGAATATTGCATATTTTTACTTCCTGCCTCCTTAAACTAAATTTTTTAGTACAGTGCTCAATATTATATTAAATGCTCGGCTACGTAATATACTATCCTGAAACGAAAAACATATGTGAATCACTTATCAATATTTTCTTATTGGAACAATATGGTTAGTCATTCTAAAATTATAATACCTCTGCCTGCTTTTAAGATATAGAAAAACTGGGCGTAAAATGTGCACCCAGCCTTCATTCTCCAGCTCCAGCTGTTTCCCCCCCCCATTCGAATGGGGATTAATTACGACATAACAATGGTAAATCAGTGGTTGTATTTGAGAATTTGATACTTTTTTTTATATTCTATTCTGTTAGCTTTAATGTCCCCTCTGATTCCTGTTATTTTTAAGGCTGCTTAGAGCTGCCATTTGGGTCGTTGATTAAACATGAATGAGTTGTGCAATATATTTGCTCTTGTTGACAAAAACTGTCTTATCTAATTGTATTAATCTGCGTGAATATTTACTTACTGCTGCATTTTATATTGTGCATATTTCAGTAGAAATGTAGAAATACGTTTTAATATAGATACAAAGAATTTTAATTCTTCATTGACTAAATTTAACGTACTTTATCCATTTTGAGGTTACACCTGCTAATTAGCAAACGAGAAAACTGAACCAAAACTAACTAGGGGAATCTTGTCTTATGGCAATGAAGTAAAATACCTTTTCTAATAGTTATATTTACTATTTTGTCAGTATTAATCCCCATTATGGGGGTGGACACAGACTAGAACTGGGGAAGAAAGAATAGATGCCCTTCCTAATGCCCTGCAGTAGGCTCCCAAAGGGAATGCTCTAACCACTGTGCTACTGTGGTCTCCACTTTAATAGAGTGAAGTCACATATATTATACAGGAACTGTAGTTCATCTTTATTTTCTGTTTTCATGAGGGTAGCCAGACACCATTAATATATCAATTAATTCTTGTGTGAATATATTTTTCTGCGCCATTTTTAATATATATATATATATATATATATATATATATATATATATATATATATATATATATATATATATATATATAGTTTTTTTTTAATAGTGTCCGTAAATAATTACACTAGTAATATCTGTAAATATAATCAGATGTTCTATTAAAATATGTAAAGGGTTTTGATTTCTCTAGTATGTTTATATTGGTTTGGGATATGTTGTGTATTTGAAAATACTGTAGTCATTTAAATAGTTTCTGCAAATTGATACCTCAGAATAGTTTCATCCAAATATATTGATAATATTGCCTATTCCTTTTCATGTGCACCTGTTGTATTTTAGCTAAAACTTGATATCTTTTGAAAGATATGTAATTATTGTACATATGTAATATTAAAATTTGTTTAAAAAAAAATTTTTTTTTTTGCCTTCAGAGGATATTTTAACTTGCCGGATATTTATTTAATACAGAGCTTGCCGGAAATTTATTTTATTCAAAAGAAATTGAGTTTTATTTTATATCTGATCTAAGAAATGAATACTCTTGGCAAATTCATTTTGTTTGGAGACCCGAAATCTAATCTAGAAATGAAAATCTGGAAGAGAGAATATATTTTATGAACAAACTTTTAATCCCCCCCCAGGGATGCAAAAGTAAACGCAGATATGCTAAATGACTTTGTGTAATCATAGTACAATATCCTCATTAACTGAGAAGCTTTGTGGTAAAATAACCTAGTTCACCTAGGAGGCTGCATAGTCATTCTTTATATGGAGGTATATGTTTCTTGTTTTCTGTTCTTGTTCTTTCCCAGTTCATTGTTCATTTATATTCAGCTTATTGTATCGTATTTTATGGTTATTCCCAGTTACCCATTTCAAAGGAATGAAGAGGGTCTTTGTTTTTGATAGGGACAGAGACATGAGATGATGACTAAATTATGCCATTCCATCAAAATAAGAAAATATTGCCTCTTCCTACCACATTTTGTCTTTCCTTTGTTGAGTTTTAAATGACCTAGAACTGAAAATATTTGGGTCTGCCTCATTAGAAAAAGTCTTGATTTATTTTATGTTCTTTAATGTAATTTCCCGAAGAGTTATGTAATTTGCGCACATTTAATTTATTATTGTCTGGTTGTTCTTAGCCATATCCTCTTAATCAAACTGAAGTTTTTTTTTTTTTAAAGGTGGATTATGTGGTGGATTTGGTAACCTAGGTAATAACATTTGTCTTCAAAATTTGCAGATGATATCCTTCTTTATGTTGTACCATTTGAAAACTTATGTAAATAGATAAGGGGGTTATATTCCTCGAAAATTTATCATTTACTATTGGCGATTGGCATAAGAGTATTTTGCAGAAAGTAGGACATTGTAGGAAGAATTTTCTTGGCCTTTTTACACCTCAAATATGAGACTAGTATGGGCTCGTTAATGCCTATTAATTGGTGAAAACTGAGATAGAATAATTTAGAGGAAAATAAAAGTTTTCATATCTGGCTCTGCAGACGTGACTGACACACGTGTGCACACCCAAAATTTTTTTTATATCTATGCCTGCAAACTTTACTGATGCTCGCAGCCCCCCCCCCCCACAGATATATGCAGAAGCAATTATTGCCTCATTTTCCACATATTGGTTGTAGAACGAATATCACTGCAGTGTAAACCCTAATGATAATTGGAATAGTTTCTCACAGTACAACTTCTTAGAATTAGGAATGTTGATGAAACTCAGATTTTTGAATTTCAATTGAATGCACATACTGCTTTTTGGTTTGACCTTGGAATCACAACTCTGTGTTGCACTCTGTAAAGTTTTTTATGTGATGCTGAGAGGGGAGGCTCTACTTTTGTGTTGGGTGATTCATTTATATCATTAGGGAGAGGTGGTGGGTTGATGGAAAAAAAAAAAAAGTGAACTGAGCTCCCACTCCTCTTTTGCAGGAGATGGTTGTGCTTGGGGATGGCAGCAGTGGGGCACAGGGAGGAGTCTTAGTGTGTCCTGTGTGCGGCAAGACAGCTCAGGGTCGAAACCGGAGGCAGAATATGGACAACCACATACTAACGCACACTGGGGAGAGACCGTTTCAATGTGGGGTTTGTTCTTATCGAGCATCACAGCTTGGAAATCTCAAACGTCATGAGCGGGCAGTTCACAAGAATGTTTTGAAGGATAATAATACAAGTTCATCTCTTAACACTGTTCATTATATGGATGTTAATTCTCATGGTTCCTCAGGTGGATCTGCATCCATATCTCATTTGGGCCATCCAGTGCAAGGTGGTGGTGTTGGCAGTAATAGTGGCAACACTAATAGCAGTATGGGGAATCCTTTCTCTCCATTGCCATTGCCAAACCAAAATGTTGATGAAAGCATTAGAGAAAATTTTGATAGTTCATTGATAGCTTCTCAGGCCAGTCATCATAAGAGAGAGAACGATCCTCCATTTGGTTTACATCTGCGTTTGAAATCAGATCTTGAATCTCCGCCAAGAATCCCGCCCTCGGAATAATTCACCGTAGCTTATGCAATGTGGCTGAGTACTTATATTTCTCCATTATATTCATTGTGTGAGGTTTGATTTCTTTGAGTTTGCAGCCATTATGAGACACTTCTTTACTTCCTAATTGAAGTTTTAAACTAATTTTAAAAAGCACTGGCTGAACTGAAGCATACCTCTCTCCATATTTTGGCTTGGGCAAGTATAAGGACTTAGTGAGCTGTTATTTGTATTCCAGGAAGCCGTGCAGGGAATGTTGGGAGGTGTGGTCACTCGTTCGATGTCCTGTCCTGAATGTTCCAAGGTCTTCCATGGGACCAAGCGCAAGTACCGTCTTGAAAGACACATGCTTGTACACTGGGGTCTGAAACCCTTTAAATGTCCTCACTGCCCATACAGTTCCTCCCAGCAAGGCAACCTTAATAGACATATTAGGCATGTACATATGATCCTGTCAGCTGAGGCTGGGGGTGACCTTTTCTGCCATAAATCCCCTCTTTACAATCAGCCTCCTGAACAGTACCATGAAGCACCTCAAGAATTAGTATCGCAAGAATTACCTACTTCGTTACTAGATGTGAATAGCGAAAATAAAAGAAATAGCGAAGAGAATTGTAGACAGAAGAATAATATTAGTATGCATGCTACATCATGAATCCAATAACAGTGTAGGTAATGAGCACTATTCTGCATCATTACTGCAAACTACTTTTAAAGAGAACGTGATAAATAAAGGCATGATTTCTAAAAATAAACTTTTACAAAGGAATTGAAAAGCTTACAGTGGAGATATGGGATAGGTAATGATGTGTAGATTATATGTGTAGTTTGCTACTGTTAAACTGTGATAATAATTATTTTTGAATGAGTTGCATATTGTCCCATGCTACATTGTTCTTTTCTAAGCTGGAACTGTAAGTAAAAAGAATAAAATTTAAAAAAGTTGCTACTGTATTTGAAAGAACCATCTTGACTATGGCCTGGTGTGTTGCAGGCGGCGCTACTGCATGTGGAAGCTGTATTAGGAGACGAGGACGACAAGCCTGCACTGGACATGGATGGCAAAGCTCACTCGATGTGTTCAAAGATGTCTGGGGGAGTTGGGGAACAGGTAGCTTTATGTTATCTCTGTGGTAAAGCTTTCCTGGGTGCCAAACGCAAGTATCGTTTGGATCGGCATATGGCCATCCACACTGGAGAAAAACCTTTCTCATGTACCTTGTGTGAATACCGGGCCAATCAGAAAGAACACTTGAGTCGTCATATGAGGAACCTGCACAGACGTCTGCCCTCCTCTCAAAACCTTGGCACCCGTCACTCTCGTTCTTCCCATGCTGCAGCTATTTGATCATTGCTTGTGCTGAAGGTGTGCATTTACTATTTAAAGTACAATTCTTAAATAAATATTGAGTTAGTCTTAGTTATTAACCAGTTATGGAAAGCATAGATAACTTACAATACAATGTCGTTCTCTTTTATTGTAGTTTATCACTTTGAGGTTTCATTCATATATTGCAGTCTCTTGGACCAATGTTATGCCATAAAAGTAGTGTGTGCCACATATCGGCACAATAGATAAAAAAAAAAATTAAAAGTGGAGTTTACAGGTGGTGGCTTCTCATTTGCAGGATTTGGACGAGTTGGGAGTGGATCGCTGTGCCCTCTGTGGCAAAGAGTTCACTGGCAAGAATAGACGAAATAACCTGGTACGTCATGTGAAGACTCACACTGGAGAGAAACCTTTCTCATGCCCCTGTTGTCCCTATAGAGCTGTTCGTAAGGAGCACATGATCAGACACTTAAAAAAAGGCTCGTGTGTGTATCATCGATTTCGACCTGGGGAAGAGGGCACAGAGGGGACCAGAGATACGTGTGATGCTCGTGTTAGGGCTGTGGTCAGTATGTATCTGGCTCAACTTTCGTCTAATGCAGGAACTCATAGTAACCGTCACTCTGAAGTTGAACCTGATCTGGCACACTCTTGAATCTCCGAGAATAATCAGCTTTGGCTCTGCCATTATGGCTGCTGTGCTTCCCACCTTGAATATTGATGCTCGTTCCGCGTTGCCAAGAAGTTCATATTAAGTGGTTGTCATTCCAGACTTAAAAAATTAATAAAAGAAATTAGTCTGAAAGTGACTGTTCTTAGTGATGATTTAGGGAGAATTTTTTGGGCTCTCCACACCAATTTGCAGTTCATTGTATTCAGGGGCTTTTGTCTTGGTTTGTGTATTGGCTTAGATTGCACATTTTACCTTCCCTTATCCCAGGAGCCGAGAGTGTCAAATTGGAACAGCAAAAAATAAGAGAAGTAGAAGTTTTCATAGACATTATGATTGTTCTCATTGCCCTTATAAACAGCTGTATAAAAAGTTAAATTCTTAAGACAAGATATTGTGACGATAATAAGTTTATTTTTCTTTGTCTTTAATAGATTGAGGAAATGTTAGTCCAGTAATTGGTATCTCTTAGAGTAACTTCTTTCTCAACTTGTATTTTGGTACCCTTACTCCACTAGTAATCAGCTAAAAATCTAAAAATTTACTTAGCTTGATAGGTTTCATATGTTAAGAATAATTATTTGTATATGGTCATCATGATGTCATTGCTAAGTCAGCTGTGCTAGTGGTATAAATATTGTACAACGTTTATAATTAGAGGCAATTTCATGTTAAGACTGTCTATATTTTGACTGGAATTGGATTCTCTCATTGTGTCAGAAAATTACACAAGACACTAGGGAAGAAAATGTATATTGTTTTTTATTGTTGGTAATTTGTATGCAATTTTTATTGAAGTTTAATTTTTCTATACATGAAATTTTTTTTTATTGTACTTTTTTGTGAAATCAAGGCAGTGGATTTCTTATGGCACTTGATGGTTTTGTATATAGGTAGCCCTGGTACATTGCAGAACGCCATGAGTGTTTCTATATATTTTATCAGGGATCATTAGGGAATCCTTTCTTTACATGTTGCTAAGATTTGAAGAGTCATTTTATATACTGTATTGTAATGCCTTTTTTAGAAGCAGTTTGCTGGTCAAAAATTGTTTTGGCAAGATATTAATGATCATTGCTTTTAATTTAAAATTTAGGATACCTAAGTCCGTACTTGGACTACTAAAGTGATATGAGTTGAAAAAGATTACTAAAAATGTCTTTAATTTGGACATCCTACACTTCATTTGCATCAATAGTTACATCACATAACTCCAAGCAAATGTGTATTCCTACCCTTCCTTACTTCTGTGCTATGTAAATAACAAGTCATACAGCGTATGGACAGTTGTACGGTACATAATTTATGCAGTACAATAGCTGTTATACAGTGCATTGATTTTTTTTTTTTTAATTTTTTACATTAAAAGTTCTACTGATAATGTAAACAATATATTCCCAGCTCTATAACAGTTTCTAAAAAAAGAAGAGTAGGCAGCGATGGGAGAGGGAAAAAAAAAAGGACTCATTAATATGAGACAATGTGTGTCTGCTTGCATTCTCATAACATTTTATGCCCTTAAGCCTTTTTTAATGGACAATAATTCATCAACATTAGTTTGTCATTCAAAATCCGACAAGCACTGTGTTATCATGAGAGAACTTTCCTTGTTTTTAGCGCCTCTTTCTCTCATGTGTCATCCTTATAATTATTGCCCTGTTTCATATGATTTACCATTTTATAGATGTTGCATTGCAGGATTTCTTGCGAGTAGATAGTATTATCTATTACTTATCATAATGATCCATCTCCTTTTATTTGCAGATTAATGATTTATTATTATGCAAAGCAGGAAATTCTTAAAATGTCATATTATGTTGTATCAAATCTATATGTCAAACAGGTTCTCTAAGAAATTTTTCCAGACAGCTTTAATAGTGTTTTTTGTGGCTTTGACCCATGCATTTTCTGTTATTTGTGGCCATTTTTTATTGTTTAAATATAAAGTGTGCTGCCCTATCTTCACTATTAGGCAAACCATATTGTAAAATTTCATCATAATGCAAATAAATGTGCTCTATAAGTGGCAATGAAACCTCGGTTTTTATATTTTTTAAGAGAGATTTAGAGTGTGTAGTTACCGTTACTACCTGTTCTTTGTTTCTTTAATTGGCAACGCTTGCGTAGTTGTTGATTACTGATTTGAGAATGCCGTATCAAATTTGTATTTCTCTTCAAGGTTTATCAACCCTGTCAAAGTAACTTTAACCATAATTGACAAATACTTGTCAAGTAATCCAAGCACCTTTGTTGAACTGTCATATTCCTGGAAGACTTAGTATTCCTTGTTTTTCAATGTCATTGGATTACTATAATGGCAAACCTGAAAAGGTTAGAATTTCATATCGCCTACATTACTTGCTAGTATAAACTCAAACAAATCTTTTACTGGTTACATTTGTTAATTCACTTTTCATTCATAGAATGAATATATGTGACATCCTCTCTTTCCTTAAAGGTCAGTGTTATCGTTTTTATATAATTTCTTGAGTTCTACAGGATAAAAGAATGCTGTCTTACGTCTCTCCTGAAAGTCATGCATGAACACCTTCCTTTTTAATGATCTGATTAGCTGTGACTGCTTGTAAGTGATACAGCTTTTGTTTCCTGTTCCGTCTCCTCAGCATATGCTTTCGGGCAATAAAGGATGGCAAATATAAGTTATGTGGGAAAAACTGAGAGGAATGTGGCATTTGGTTTGTTCTGTAAACCACAGAATTGGAAGTGTCTTTTACTGGTTACATTTGTTAATTCACTTTTCATTCATAGAATGAATATATGTGACATCCTCTCTTTCCTTAAAGGTCAGTGTTATGGTTTATATATAATTTCTTGAGTTCTACAGGATAAAGATATGCTATCTTACGTCTCTCCTGAAATTCATGCAAGAACACCTTCCTTTTTAATGATCTGATTAGCTGTGACTGCTTGTAAGTGATACAGCTTTTGTTTCCTGTTCCGTCTCCTCAGCATATGCTTTCAGGCAATAAAGGATGGCAAATATAAGTTATGTGGGAAAAACTGAGAGGAATATGGCATTTGGTTTGTTCTGTAAACCACAGAATTGGAAGTGTCTTTTACTGATTACATTTGTTAATTCACTTTTCATTCATAGAATGAATATATGTGACATCCTCTCTTTCCTTAAAGGTCAGTGTTATGGTTTTTATATAATTTCTTGAGTTCTACAGGATAAAGGTTTGCTGTCTTATGTCTCCTGAAAGTCATGCAAGAACACCTTCCTTTTTAATGATCTGATTAGCTGTGACTGCTTGTAAGTGATACAGCTTTTGTTTCCTGTTCCATCTCCTCAGTATATGCTTTCAGGCAATAAAGGATGGCAAATATAAGTCTCCTGAAAGTCATGCAAGAACACCTTCCTTTTTAATGATCTGATTAGCTGTGACTGCTTGTAAGTGATACAACTTTTGTTTCCTGTTCCGTCTCCTCAGCATATGCTTTCAGGCAATAAAGGATGGCAAATATGTTATGTGGGAAAAACTGAGAGGAATGTGGCATTTGCTATGTTCTGTAAACCACAGCATTGGAAGTGTCAACTTTCCAGAACATACTGCCTAATCAATGATGTTCTTTGTATTCCTTCAATATCAGCTAAAATTTTTAGTTTTCTTATCTGCTTCCATTTTCATCAGTATTGATGAGGCTTTTCTATGTAGGGCTTTTCCATCTCTTTCTTGGGTATTGAAAATATTTTTCAGCTTCTCGGGTCATAAATACAGCTCTCTTTAAGATGAACATGAAAGCAATTGGTAAATATTCAGTGAGAGAAGTGAACTCTGAAGTAACATGGAATAACTAACTGTGACGGATATTATGTGACTGCATGTGCTACTTCAAGATCCACAAAGCCAGTAGGATGCTTCACCTGTATTTTCTCAGTAATAAAGTTCTTGAAGTTCTTATTATAAATGAAATTGTTCATTAATACATTGTATTTGGTTTGTATAGTCTTGGTTTTTGAAGGACCAAATGCTTTGTTCAACGCAAATTGTTTGTGAAGAAATTCTTTTTCAATCTTAGCTGAAGTCAGTTATCCACTTATATTATGAATTAGGACAGTTTCAGGTAGTAATGCAATATAAAATAAATTCTTCTGGGATAAACCTAATTAAAAGTAAAAATAAGCATGATTAACTGTGAAATTGCAATTTCTTTTGAAAAGCAATTTTAGAACAGTTACCATTCAGAAAGGTTTATGATCTCCAATGAAATAGAGAGGGAGGGGAGAGTGATAGTGCAAAGCCCGACTATAAACTTTCCATATATCTGGGACCCAAGCTCCTCTCCAATCACATGGACCCAGTGATCTCCAGGCAATGGTTGAATTATCAGGCAGACCTACAGAAAATCACTGGCCCCCCAATTAATTGCCAAATTTAATTGATAATTACATGATCTAGTGAAAGATAATCCAACTTCGGGCCAGGATCCAAACTGGGACAAGTATATTACCTCCCCCAGAAAGCCACCACTGTACTGCTATGTAGGGAAAGAGAGGTGAACTCAGTCCTGCCCCTTTTTATGTTGTGTTTGGAATGTGATGCACTGATTGGTCAGTGAATTTCTATGTAATGTGAAAGAATTATTTTTTCAAACATCTTAGATATGCAAGTGAACTAATGTACACTGCTTATTAGGTATTTCAAACTTAGACATATTTTGCTAGTAATGGTATATATTTAATTTTTCTGTGACCAATGGCCAAAACCGTTTGTAGCTTATGTAACCAAATAGTTTTGTTGGTTACAAAATATTAGGTCCATACAGTAAAAATTATGTACTCGGACTTGCTTGGTAGAAAAAGTAATTATATTTTCTTAAGTTCTATATATTTCATAGAATATGGTGCCAAGAAGAAAATAACAGACCGATTTTGTATGTTAAGATAAAGCTGTGATAGTTTAGTACAGTTTTAATAATTAAAATACAGATATTAAGTAATATTAAGATACTGTGTAACTTAGAAGGCAGGATACCATTGTGTTCTCAGTTTTGACCGTGCACTTTCGCAATTGTTCAGTAATTGGTAACCCATTCCAACTTAAAAATATGTCAGATAGTATGTGGTTGGAATGTTGTAATATTAATTGTCAAGTAAATCATAGACATGTATTGTGCTTATTCTAATAGAAAGGTTTCCCCTTAAGTCATGCCAAATGTAAACGTGAGATTTTCAGTATTCTCATTTGCATGAAAAAAAAAAAAAATAGTTAAACTCCCTCCTTACTTCACCATAGGTTTTTAGATGTACCTCTTGAAATTGATGCTTAAGTGGTCAATAAGGTAAAAGCCATTATGATGATCACATTTTAGTAGTAGTAGCTTTTTTATGGAAATGCTTTTTTTTTTTTCAATAATAATAAATGAGCAGTAGTCTCTCTGTTTTTCATTCATTAACACCTCTGTATGAGCCACATTTTAGGATGATTCTTTTTCCTTGGATATATAAATTATGTACGGATGGTCTTCAATTCAAAACCTGTTTTACTTGCCAGAAGCCACAACAAATTGATTTCAAGTTGTGACCGAGTCATGATATAAAATAAAATACCAGTTACATCATTCAGTTACGGTTTGCCTTGTTGCACAGATTATGAACATTTTACTTTACATTTGTGCCTCCTCATCTGTGTAGACAAATAAGACATTTGCTTCTTTCTATATTTATTTCAGCGTGACAAATTTGACTTATTCATTCATTAAAATGTGTTTTTCGTAAATCGAGGATCACCAGTATGTGGCGGCATCATATTTCTGAATATTTACTTGGAATAGAAATTTAAAATTGATTTTGTAAGTTTGCTTGGATATAAAATCAAGTGATATTTCTCATATTTTAGATTGAATATAAAATTTCAAATACCCTGTACGTGTATTATAAATACTGAATTGCTCTAAGTATAATAATTAAGATTTCTTAGTGATATTCAACTTTTGACCTTTGACTCAAGACTATAGTTTTCATTATTAAACACCGAACAGTATCCTTTGAAGAATGTTATGAAAAATAGTTACAGGTGATGGAAATAATTTACTAAGGGTTTCAGAGTATAGAAGATGCCAGACCAGGGGTTGTGACCACTGCCTTGTGTCTTTCAGAGACTGTCCTGGTGCAGTCCCCTGGCACGGAGCACTCCTTCCATCATGTCATCTGCTGCCACATTGAAGTCCCAGAATAACCAAAGAAGTAACGTTACTTTTGGAAATAGTGCTGGTGTTAGCAACATCACCACTGCCTCTGGAGATGTTGGGTCACCTCTTACGTGTCTTGAATGTGGCCGCGAATTCCATGGTATGAACAAGAAATTCCTTCTTACTCGCCACATGGTCACTCATACTGGGGAAAAACCTTACCAATGCCCTCACTGCCCTTATCGTGCAAATGTATCCAGTAATTTAACCAGGCATATGCGCACAGTTCACATTCCTAATAGCTCCACTACTGTTTCAAGCACACTTGTGTCAAGTCCTGCATCTTTTATGGTTGAAACACAGTTACAGAATGAACATCAGTTTCCGCATTCCCTTTAGGTTGAGATAGTGAAATTACAGCATCTTTCTCATACTTTTTAATATCAGCAAGATTGTAATCTGTGACTGTGACGTGTAGATGCTTGAATTGCTTTTGGAAAATAATAAGACTATAATACTTCACTTATTCTATTCAGCATTTGGTAGAGCCAGAATTATGTTATGCCCATGCTGCACACACATCATAAATAACTGGAAATATTATTTATGGTAAAAATTGTCCAAAATTTGTGTAAAAGGTGAAAAAGAGGGAAGCATAATTACTAGACTGATCATGACTATACCCTCCACAAAGCACAAGTAAAATGTAAGCATCTGGCCCTTCATAAAATTCCTCGTGGCTGATCCCTCATTTTCCTTCAGCAGAGTGGGGGAGGAATAGGAGGCGGTGAAAGTGGCTCCTTCATCAAGTCCCAACGAGGGAGGGACCTGTTGTACTATGGAGGCTTCAAGCACAGGATGTGCCGAGAGGAGGCAAATGGGCACTCAAGTTGGTGGCGATGCACAAAAAAAACATGCAGAGGAAGGGTGATGCTTACTGTGAATGGCATATCAACGGTCGTCCAGCACAACCATGAACCCTCGCCATATGTTCAGTATCAGGATGGTTATTGTCAAGATATATAATAACAGATTCTGACAATAATGAATTTATTTGTGCTTTCCTCCAGCCATGTTAAACAGAAGTTTAACACAAAAAAATGTTCTGCCTGAGAATGATAACTCATTATCTGTATAAACTTCACTCCCCCTTGCAAAGGCTTGTAACTTTTATTTTACTCCTTGATATTTTAATATTGCTGGTTATTATATTCCCAGCGGGAAAGATTAGAATAATATCTTGCTTATAATGAAAGCAAGCTCCCTTAGGTCATCCATTGTATTCAAAATAAATGTCTTCTTACAGATTGTTTACTTCAGCTTAAGTGAAATATGAAAAAATTACCAATAGCTTTACATCTTAAGGACATTCATCCTGTCTGCTACTCTTGGTGTAGCTTTGCTTATTGAGGATATAATTGCTCTATTGACAACTGAGTTTAAAAGTATTAAGAGGGTCATGAGTGAAAAAAACTTGTAGACAGGAATGATAAAAGGGAGAATACTGTAAAATGTTACATTGATTGCTATAGTTTTAGGAGGTGTATATCTTTCTAGTCTAAATCTTTGCTCCTAGCAGAGAAAAGATTTTGTGCTCTTCAAGCAACGAAGTTTTGTGGCAGCTGTATTTAATAGTTTGCCCTGTAGCCACTTGTTGCCTGGAAAAGCAGTCATTTATTTAGTGCAATCTTGACTTAAGGTACTCTTCCTAGTTCAATAAATATACTGTTGTTATAGCTGTTCATTTATCCATATTAATACAGTCAATGTGAATATCTTATTCTGCTTCACCTGAAAGTTTAGGCTGTATACTCATAATGTTTTCTTTTCTTAAATAAACACTATACAGACTAGAATGTATTATTTTGGTCTCATTTTCTCCTATTGAATGCTAAAGTTACTTTGGCCATTTAGTCTCCGTTTTTTTTTGGTCATATTTTGGAGCTGAAGATTTGCTGTTGTGATGTACAGTGACAATTCAAGCATTATACTATTTATCTCATAACTTTATGGTAGTGAAGAATGTCATGGATGGCGATTGTTATTATTATTATTTTTTTTTTAATTATTACTACCAGAGAAAATGAAAAAAATGAATATATAAAGCTCAGCACGATTGTGAAAAAATAAACATTCGGCAATCCTTAGCATGTGCGTTCAGGCACCA
>JAXCGZ010020209.1:0-19406 GCA_037179515.1 Halocaridina rubra
AATGGGAGAATGAACGATTAAAAAGAGAGAATGAAAAATAAAAGAAATGTAAAATAAATGGATGTAAAATGAAACAAAATGAATAAGAAAAATAAACAAAAACAAGAAGCAAAATGAGAAATAAAATAGTTACGAAAAATAATAAAAAAAGTTATAAAGAAAATGTAAAAATATGTAAAAATATGTAAGAAAATATATGTCAAAAATAAATGCAAAACTGTATAGAAATATGAAAAATGTAAAAAAAATTGAGTGTAAAATGTAAAAATATGCAAGACACAATGTAAGAAGATATATGTCAAAAATAAATGCAAAACTGTAAAGAAATATGAAGAATGTAAAAAAAATTGAGTGTAAAATGTAAAAATATGTAAGACGAAATGTAAAAAAATATTAAAAGCAAATGTAAAAATATGTAAGGCAAAATGTAAAAAAATATATGTCAAAAATAAATGCAAAAATGTAATGAAATATGAACAATGTAAAAAAAAATGAGTGTAAAATGTAAAAATATGTAAGATAAATTGTAAAAAAATATATGTAAAAAATATATGCAAAAATGTAATGAAATATGAAGAATGTAAAAAAAATTGAGTGTAAAATGTAAAAATATGCAAGACAGAATGTAAAAAAATATATGTCAAAAATAAATGCAAAAATGTAAAGAAATATGAAAAATGATAAAAAAAATATAAAGCAAATGTAAAAATATGTAAGGCAAAATGTAAGAAAATATGTCAAAAATAAATGCAAAAATGTAAAGAAATATGAAAAATGTAAAAAAATTGAGTGTAAAATGTAAAAATATGCAAGACGAAATGTAAAAAAATATATGTCAAAAATAAATGCAAAAATGTAAATAAATATGAAAAATGTAAAAAAAATTGAGTGTAAAATGTAAAAATATGCAAGACAGAATGTAAAAAAATATATGTCAAAAATAAATGCAAAAATGTAAAGAAATATGAAGAATGTAAAAAAAATTGAGTGTAAAATGTAAAAATATGCAAGACAGAATGTAAAAAAATATATGTCAAAAATAAATGCAAAAATGTAAAGAAATATGAAGAATGTAAAAATAATTGAGTGTAAAATGTAAAACTAAATAAATGTAGAATGTAAATAAATGAAAAATGTAAAACAATATATGAAAAAATTGAATATATGAAGAATGTAAAAAAGTGTAAAGATGCAAAAAATAAAAAAGTGTCAAAGAATTAAAAGTAAATAAACTTAAAAAGTAAAAAATTAAATGTAAAAAAATTAAAGTAATATGAAGAATGTAAAAAAATAAGTGTACGAAATGTAAAAAAAAGTGGTGTAAAAAATGTAAAACTAAGTGTACAAAAATAATCAATAGTTTTTGAAATAACATCTCGATGGGAGGCCTTTATAGCGAGGGGGTAAAAACGCTGGGAAGATAATCGACATCAACAATATCAAAGGAAAAAAAAATAATTTATAAAATTTTCAGATTTTTTTTTCCAATTTCCATTTTTTCTTTTGATATTTTTTTTTGAGAAATCAGAATGGGTTTACCAACATGTCGTAATTAATATAATAATAATAATAATAATAATAATAATAATAATAATAATAATAATAATAATAATAATAATAATAATAATAATAATAATAATAATAATAAATTATAATAATTATAATAATAATAATAATAATAATAATAATAATAATAATAATAATAATAATAATAATAATAACAATAATAATAACAATAATAATAATAATAATAATAATAATAATAATAATAATAATAATAATAATAATAATGATAATACTAATAATTAAAAAAAAATAATAATAGTAATAATAATAACAGACTGATAAACACCCCCAAAAAATAGAATAACAATTTCTCTAAACATACGAACATTTTTAAGCAGTGTTTCCAGTGTTCAAACTTTCATATAGGGTCAATGACTATCACTTGAATCTAGAAGACTACTTTTTAGTTTTGATTCAAAGTTTGAACCAGCTGAATGCTCTTACTGCTACCACACTCTCCATTTTACCTGGGCTTGGGACCGGCATCAAAATGACCTGGCTTACTCCAACAGTGTCTGGGCTTGGTGACTTCCATTCTTACAAATATATTCCACAAATGTTCTGTGGAATTTTTATGAGAAAAAATTTCTAATTTCTTCTTCCTGTTTCACATTCGAGGAATACTACCTTAGAGGGTAAGTTTTGACTTAAGAAAGACCAAATATTCGTTAGTGAATATTGTCTGTGATTTCAGACTTAATGATAATAAAACTGTATCTTCTATGATTAACTCACAGCGTGATGTATTATAGGAAGCTAGGGACAGGTAGATAGAGAGATAGATAAATGGATGGATGGATGGATGGATGGATGGATGGAAGGAGAGAGAGATAGAGAGATTACGCTGAAAGATAGATGGATTAGATTTTATACACACACACACACACACACACACACACACACACACACACACACACACACACACACACACACACACACACACACACGCACACACACACACACACACACAAAAACACGCGCGCGCGCGCACACACACACACGCAGGAAGAGAGAGAGAGAGAGAGAGAGAGAGAGAGAGAGAGAGAGAGAGAGAGAGAGAGAGAGAGAGAGAGATAGATAGATAGATAGATAGATAGATAGATAGATAGATAGATTGAATGATAGATAGATAGATAAATAGATAGATAGATAGATAGATAGATAGATAGATAGATAGATAGAGAAAAGAAAGAGAGAGAGAGAGAGAGAGAGAGAGAGAGAGAGAGAGAGAGAGAGAGAGAGAGAGAGAGAGAGAGAGAGAGAAGCTAAGTGACATCAGACACCACTACTGTCCCTGTCACATCCTCGACAAGCCAAAATGAAAATTCCACTGCTCTCAAAAAAAAAAAAGAAAAAAAAAGAGGGCTCAAACTTTAAGGTAATTTGGCATGGCCTACCAGCCTTTAATCCATCAAATAAATTCTTCATAAATCATTTATGCATTTACTGAAACTTATGTAATTTATTAAATCATTATTATAATTGCCAGTAATAATAATAAAATCATGTTTCATATTAAAAAAACAACATCAACTCAAGATGATACTCTTGGCTTCTACATACAAGTGAGTGAGTGAGTGAGTGAGTGCATAAATGTTCCTTATTCAAAAGCATCTCAAGATGAATCTTTAGGTTTCTACATGCCAAAGAGAGTGAATGAGTGAGTGAGTGAATGAGTGAGTGAGGGAGTCAATAAGTTAGTGCAAAAAAAAAGTTACTTATTAAAAAAGAACTCACAATGAATATCTAGGCTTCTACATATCAAAGAGATAGAGTGAGTGAATGAATGAGTGAGTGAGTGAGTGAGTGAGTGAGTGCAAAGTAAAAGCTTCTCATTCAAAAACAATTCAAGATGAAGTTCTTGGCTTCTAAATACCAGTGACTTGAGTAAGTAAACGAGTGAATGAGTGAGTGAGTAAGAGTGCTAGAGAGCAAAAATATAAAGCTCCTTTTTCAACAACAATTCAAAATGAATCTCCTGTCTTCTGCACACCAGTAAATGAGTGAGTGGCTGAGTGAGTGAATGAGTGAGTGAGTGTCAGTGAGTAAGTGCAAAAACGTTCCTTTTTGTCAAGATGAATCTTTAGAATTCTACATACCAAAGAGAGTGAATGAGTGAGTGAATGAGTGAGTGAGTAAATGAGTGAGTGAGAAAGCGTGAGTGAGAGAAAAAAATTTCCTTATTCAACAACAATTCAAGATGAATCCCTTGTCTTCTACACACCAGTATATGAGCGAGTGAGTGAATGAGTGAGTGAGTGAGTGAGGGAATTAATGAGTGAGTCGCAAATAAAGTTCCTTTAAAAAAAAAAAAAAAACCTCAAGATGAATCTTTAGAATTCTACATTCCAAAGAGAGTGAATGAGTGAGTGAGTGAGTGAGCGCGTGAGTGAGTGCAACCATAGTCACATTTTTGACGTCACAATCTTGTCAGGTGGATTAGACTCGGTCAGCTGACGTTGGATGTGATGAAGAGTAGTGAAGACCATCAGTAGTTAGTGGTGAAGTTCTCTGAACACCAGAGGACTTGCTAATTCATCCATGAACTCTTGTTAAAATATTGATAATTGTACTTCGTGTAGTGAATATATTCATATTTTGCCTTCACTTCTGGATGTGGATTTACTCAATTTGTCGAAAAGTGATTTATTATTGGTTTCGAATTTGTGTATTTTGTGTTTATGCCGCTCCAACTTCGATTTCTGGTCGTGGAATCTGAGGTGCTCCAGTGATTAGCCAAGAACTTTCAGCCGTACAGCAAGGAATCAGGAGTCTATTTTTGAATGTGTGCGGAGTTGGTACTAGGAAAAAGTAATGTGATCCTTCGATAAATTAACATAGAACATTCTGAAGAGAAAAGAATCGGATATTTCGTAAATTGGATAAGCAGTAGATACCAAAACTTGAGGTGATTAGTGACACTGAAACATATTTAACTTTTCCTGACAATATGTTTTCGAAAATTAGTCACACGAAGCTAAGTTAATGTTTGTAGTTTTATCGTGTCTAGAAGGTAAGCCAGGAGGAGGAGGAGGAGGGGGGGAAGGAGGAGGAAGAGGAGACGGTAGGGCAGAAACCACGGTATAAACAAATTTTGAGGAAAAGACGGCGGAGGAGAAAAAGCTCTGCAGGATGATGAGGGTTTGTGTGATACTCCTGCAGTCTTGTGGTCATGGATGAACCACTTCCACCTCCCCCCTCAACACCCATCACCCACCCTGAGGGCGTGTATGAGGACGCTCCCCAATTCTTTGATAACACCCAGTGCCTGGAACCACTCAGTGTACATCGAGTGGCTGCCCAAATCCATCCAGAACCTTCCCTTTTTGAGTCATACCCACCCTCTACTCATGTACCCAATGGTCCAATAACCAATGGACCTTTTGTATTCTCCAAAGGACCGTACTATTTACGAAACGGACCGCTTATGACCATGGGTGGACCGCCTTCCGCCTCTGAGAGTAATGTTCCAGTTGGAGCCATTCCAGAGCCACAACCAATATTCTCAACATTCAGACCTCATGTGCCTCCTGTTGGAAATGGAGGAGGAGGAGGAGGAGGAGGAGGAGGAGGTGGAGGTGGAGGAGGACCTGGAGGAAGTTTAGCAGGGTTATCTATCAATCCAAATATGTTAACCGTAAGACAAAGGCCACTGGATCCCAGAGTGGAAGAACTCCGAGGCCGCAGATCTCCAAAGTCTTTCCTTCCGACTTTAGGCCGCAACGGTTTCTGCCGGCCTTCTAGAAGGGTCACTTTCCTGGTAGAGCCCGTTCCAGAGGTGCCTGAAATAGACGAAGACGACGAAGAAGACGAGGAACTGAGGTCCCTCCATCGGGAGGAGGACGAGATAGACCGCAGCCACGAGGGAAGGTATAAAATGAGGTTACAAGATGCAGATGGCGAGACCTCTAGGACGAACAACAGCGCCTCGCGTTCCGATGCCCGTGTAAGGTTTCTGATCGATCCAACGGCTCACCGACAGCAAAAGAATTACTCAGGTGGGTCTCATGTCCCTGTTTGAGGATATCTTTTAGCATCAACAGGTTAGCAAGGGCATGCACTCAGGGTAAGGATTACATCTGCCAAAACAAGTCCTTCGCAAGAAGGCAACCGTCCTAGCCCTTGGTAGAAAAGGGAGTCCGTAACGTAAAACCAGAACCGGAACACAGTCTCTTAACTCCAAATTGAACTCAGTGCCTGTTTTGACACTGCTCTAGCAGCAGGTTTCTGACATTTAGACCTACATGATGATTTATTGTAACCAAATGGGAAAACTTATCAATGGTTTAATTAGAGAAGTGTATTACTCACTGATAATGATGCCCAGTCTTAAAAAAAAGTGGTGTAATATATATATATATATATATATATATATATATATATATATATATATATATATATATATATATATATATGTGTGTGTGTGTGTGTGTGTGTGTGTGTGTGTGTGTGTGTGTGTGTGTGTGTGTGTGTGTGTGTGTGTGTGTGTGTGTGTGTGTGTGTGTGTGTGTGTGTGTGTGTGTGTGTGTTTATGTGTGTGTATGTGTGTATTTATGTGTGTGTGTATGTGTGTGTATGTGTGTGTGCATCTATCTATCTATCTATCTATCTATCTATCTATCTATCTATCTATCTATCTATATATATATATATATATATATATATATATATATATATATATATATATATATATATATATATATATATATATATATATATAAATAAGTACAAACTGTTAGCATACAGCACTAAATAGTAAGGAAGCCCATCAGTGATACAAAACTTATAAAACAATGCTATATTTCGGATCCTAACTGTGCTTCAGAAGGGATCCAGTTAGGATCCGAAATATAGCATTGTTTTATAAGTTTTGTTTCACTGATGGGCTTCCTTACTATCTATCTATCTATCTATCTATCTATCTATCTATCTATATATATATATATATATATATATATATATATATATATATTATATATATACATATGGTACAAAATATTGATATGCAGATACACCATATGCATAACTATTTACTTTAGCATTTATTCTCTCTCTCTCTCTCTCTCTCTCTCTCTCTCTCTCTCTCTCTCTCTCTCTCTCTCTCTCTCTCTCTCTCTCTCTCTCTCTCTCTCTCTCTCTCTCTCTCTCTCTCTATCTATCCAGCTATCTATCTATCTAACTATCTATCTCTACTTAAGACAATTTAGAGAATATGCTGTTTGTCAACCACAAGAAAAATGTTATGTAGGAAATAAATAAACAGGTATGCTCACAAGCGCACACACACACACACACACACACACACACACACACACACACACACACACACACACCACACACACACACACACACACACACACACACACACACAAATATTGACATGATGTTTTCCAAAACACCATCAAACAACACCTTTTTTCATCCTCAACTTATTTTTTTTCGTCTAGTTGCATTCCAGAATATGAAAGCACAAACAACAACAACAACAACAACAACAACAACAACAACAACAACAACAACAACAACAAATGGTGAACAGTGGTCAGGGAGAACACACACAAATCCACGCACAAGCAAACACACACAAACACAAGCACAAATACACACAAAAAGTCCTGAAGTACCATCATTTTCACAATTGTGTAAACCTGAACTCATGCAGAAGTTTTTAACCACTGACCTCATACATATTATAATGTTATCACTGAGATTGTTGTACGACAGACACCACGACCCTTTCCTTCAAATCTACAGGTCGTTCTGACAAGCAGAAATTGCAAGAGTCACAAAGAGGAGTCGAATTTAAGACTTCCTGGGTGAAATCCAAGTGCTATAGGAACTGAATTACTATTGTGCAAAAACTATTGCAATGTGAGACACTTTACCGACACTGCCCAGGATTCGAACCTATGTCACATGACGATTCAACTAGGTATAAATGGCGTTACGGACTGTACCTATGAAGGTAGTCCATCCATATACCAAAGCCATATTCCCCCTTATAAGGAGGGTGGCTGAGTCAAAGACAATACTTTGACTTATAGTGGGAATTAAATATAGAGGAGGGGATTTCCAGCCACCTCGCGCCGCCCCATTTAGTCGACTTTTACGACACGCAGGGGAACACGGAGAAAGTATTCTTACCCCCCCCCTCCCTCGGATTGTAGTATTTACAATATTATTGAGATTTTTATTTTGTGTTCATTGAAATATGATATTAGGATCTGAGAGTTTTTTTTAGCACATTAAAGTTAGGGATTTTTTGTTAGCCAAAAATACCCTACCCATCGTCCACCCTTTCCAAGCAAGTTTATTTTTTACTAGCCTAAGCGTCATAAACTCAATTAAAAAGGTACAGATGCCTCGTGAAAATAGCAAGCCAGTGGATGGATGGATTCGGTTTTACGTCACGAACTCATTTTTCTACTAAGGGCTAGGACGGTTGCCTTCTTACGAAGGACTTGTTTTGGCAGATATAATCGTTACCCTGAGTGTATGCCCTTACTAACCTCAGTCCGTGACGGGGAGCGAACCCTCGACTTGCCGCCTCAGAGTCGCAGACGCTACCATTTTGCAAGCCAGTAGTGGTACGAAATGAAATTATAAGTTCAGATAAGAGAGCAGTCATGATCCTGTATGGCATCTCTGCCGACCAGCTCATCAGAGCAGCGATGGAAGTAGTAGCGATAGAAAAGAGAAAGGGAAGATACGTTACGGCGGAGAGAGAGATGGTTATGTTTTCTTTTTCTTTATTATACCAGTTATAGGCACAGAACCCATAAATAAATATCAATAGAACTTTGGTATTTTCATACATTCGTGTATTACAGATCTAAGAATCTAAACATAGACCAACAGACAGACAAAAAACAGACAGACAGACAGACGGACAGAGAGACAGAGCTTTACATTAGCAAAAGTTTTTGTTTTGTCTAGGAGATAAGCACACGACAACATGTCTACTGCATATGTGTGTGTGTGTGTGTGTGTATGCATGCGTGTGTTTGTGTATGTACGTGCATGCATTCGCGTATGCGTGTGCCACTGCACAGTCGATTTGCATGTGCATACAGTAAACTTTGTTTGTACAAAATGATTTTCTTGTACCTCTGAGACACAGTGGACTTACACTTGTTTATGCATAAATAAATGAGTCTCACAGTGGTTTACACAGTGGAATAACTTGTACTTTGTTTATATACAAATTATTTACTTGCTTTGGTTATGCCGTCGACTCACTTGCGCTTTGCTTATACACAACTGATTCACATGTACTCTTGTGTACTTAGTAGACAAACTTGCGCTTTGTTTATACACAAATGAGTCCCTTGCTCTGCTTATTCAGTGGACTTACACTTTGCATATATACAAATTATTCTCATTCACTCCGTTTATAAAGTGGTTTTAAGTGCACTTTGTTTATACACAAATGATTCAGTCACTCTTGAGTTTACGGTAGTCTTACTTGCGCTTTGTTTATACAAAGATGATACACTTGCACTCTGCTTAGACAGTGGAATCACTTTTACGATATTTAACGCACAAATGACTATTATGCACTCTTTAAAAGTGGTTTCACTTGCACTTTTTTTTTATACACAAATGATTCATTTGCACTCTGCTTATGCAGTGGACTCACTCACACTTTGACTCACCTGAACTTTGTTTATACATAAACAGTCAACTGAAATGTATACTACAATTTCACTTGCACTTTGTTTATACACAAATAACTCATTGCACTCTGTTTATGCAGTGGACTCACTCACACTTTGACTCACCTGAACTTTGTTTATACATAAACAATCAACTGAAATGTATACTACAATTACACTTGCACTTTGTTTATACACAAATGATTCATTTGCACTCTGTTTATGCAGTGGACTCACTCTCACTTTGACTCACCTGAACTTTGTTTATACATAAACAATCAACTGAAATATATACTACAATTTCACTTGCACTTTGTTTATACACAAATGATTCATTTGCACTCTGCTTATGCAGTGGACTCACTCACACTTTGACTCACCTAAACTTTGTTTATACATAAGCAATCAACTGAAATGTATACTAAAATTCCACTCACCCTTTGTCTATACACATTTTTATAAACAAGTGATTCTCTTCCATTTTGTTTATATTCACTGACTCATTTGCATATCGAGTATATACAACTGATCCTCTTATATTTTACTTATATTTAACTGACTCAGTTGTATTCTTATAAACAAGCAACCCACTTATAGTTTGTATATTCAAATAACTTGCATTTTGTATATGTACGGTCGATTCTATTACAGTGTTAATATTCAACTGACTCGTTAACTTTCTAATAAACATTCAACTCATTTATATATTACATATTTATATCACTTGCATTTTGCATATGTTCAGCTGACTCTATTGTTCATAATTAACTGACTCACTTACATCCTTATAAACATGTAGTAGGTTGGCCCATGGCTTAAACCGCCCGTTGCGATACTACAGCTGAAGGGTCTTGTGGACTTAAGACTGTTCAGGACAGTTCGATGCTAAGTCTCCCTTCAGTTACGGTTCTCTTTCTATGCATACATCAACACCGAATATTCTTCGATATTAGTTACAGATGTCTTATTATCCCTTCACATCTGACAAGTCACAATAATCCCCATCTGTTTCTCTTTATATTTTCTTCGTACCCAGGCCCTATGAGGGTAGATTTATTTTATTTTGCTTTTTTGGGCCCGTCCTAATGTCACAAAAAGAAAAAAAAAACAGACTGACTTATAATATGCTTATTTAAAGCACTTGCATTTTGCATATATACAATTGACTTCATTATAAAGTTTATATTCAACTGACTCACTCACTTTTCAATAAACAATCGACTCACTTATAGTATTTATACTTCACTGACTCACTTGCATTCTCTTTATATTCAAGGATACCTAGCACTAATATTTTGCTTATATTCAACCGGCTCAGTTGCATTATAAACAACTGACTCACTTATAGCGCTTATATGTAGCTGAGTCTCTTGCATTCTACGTAATCATATATACACAAATAGTGACAAAACCGACCCGCATAACCCCCAATTCTAGGACTCTTATAGATCTGATAATAACAAATAAAGTGGAAAGTATACTCTATTGGGACGTAGTTCCCTGCCCAATTGCAGACCACGAGCTGAACATTGCTATGCTAAACATAAACAAGCCGAAAAGGAAGCCTCTCCTCAAGACATTCCGGTGTCTAAAAAATTACTCCCCTGATATCTTTTGTGAAACATTAATCAACAACACAAATGCACTTAATAGAATTAAATACACAGATAACGTCGATTTGCAGGTTGAGATTCTAACAAAAGTCTTCCGTGAATGCTTAGATAGTTGTGCACCCATTGTAACAAGAAAAATAACCCGCCTCTCAGCCCCCTGGCTACCTAATGACATCAAAGAGGCAATGCAAATCAGAAATCAAATACAAAAAGAGCTAAAAATGAATAGATATGACATGACTCTCCGAGAACGTTATAAAGTAGAAAAGAAACGTGTCAGATCTCTCATCAATGTAAGTAAAAAACTTTTACAAAAAACAATTTAATGACTCTAGACATGATACAGCAGCAACATGGAAAGTGATAAGAATCATGATACCAAATTGAAAGACTACCTCAGAAAGTTATGAAAATATTACGGAGTTGAAAGACAAAGCGGAAAACTTTAATAATTATTTTGCTAACGTTGGCAAAAATACATATGAAAAAACTCAAGAAAACATCAACTCAGTGAATATGAGCAATTGCTTAAATGACAATTCTTCCAATGAAAACACAAGAGAGTACTTCAAGCTAACTCCTATCGATTGTGCTACCCTAATTCTTACCATAAAGAGCCTAAGAAACTCTGGCTCTTATGGTCCAGATGGTATACCATTTCAATTCATCAAAGATGCTCGACCAATTATTGTATCTTATATTCTAACTATTATGAACACTTCCATTGTTACTAAAAAGTTTCCTGACTCTTGGAAAATATCACATGTAATACCTCTGCATAAAAAGGGGGACAGAAGATGTGACAAACTATCGTCCCATTTCCCTGCTACACATTTTCTCTAAAATTTTAGAAAAAATCGTTGCATGCCAACTTATGTCATATTTAGAGTCAAATAGACTATTATCTATTAGCCAACATGGTTTCAGACCGAAACTTTCGACGGAAACTGCACTGCTCAAAGTTACGAATAGTATCTATAATAATATAGATTTGAAAAGAATCTCTCTGCTTGTATTATTAGACTTATCAAAAGCCTCCGACAGTGTAAACCATGAAATTCTTATAAGAAAATGCTCTAACCTAAATACTGATCCGTCTTAGCAACATTATCTCTATGCCAAAAAAAGTATCATTTGGTGTTCCACAGGGATCAGTACTTGGTCCTATCCTCTTCTCCATTTACGTAAATGATCTATCTTCTTTCATTTCTGACTGTCTAGTCGTACAATAAGCAGATAACACTCAGCTACTCCTTCGTGGTGATATTAATAATCTCCCAGAGCTAACCTTAAGAGCAGAAAACACTATTTCCAAGAAATTGGGCTGTTAATTAACGAAAGTTAAACACAATGCATGTTTATTGGTTCAAGGTTCCATATAGCACAAATTCCAGAATACACAACAATTAATTTTTGCGACAATATTATCACACCTAGCAAAACAATAAAAAACCTAGGAATTCACATTGATAACCACATGTTGTTTGATTCCCACATAGATAAAGTATGCAAAAAGGTTACAGGAACATTAATGTACTTATCACATATAAAAGAAAATTTTGAGACAACCACTCGAATAACTGTTGTTGAATCTCTAGCCCTAAGTCACATTAATTACTGCACAACTGTTTGGGGAGCTACCACAAAGACTCAAATAAACAGAATTCAGAAGCTTATTAATTTTGCAGCTCAGGTTGAACAGGGTGAAATAAGAAAATATGACCACATCACACCAGCTCTCAAAAACCTTGGGTGGCTGCGGGCAGAGAACAAGGTCGCTTATGCTATTTATGTTTTTGTATACAAAATTTTGAACCACCATTATCCTAGCTGGTTATTTGATTTAAAAACATTCACGGATATAAGGGGAACCAACATAAGACAGAGTAGTGAGCTCTTTATTCAGAGAACAAACACAGAAGCAGATTCAAAGATGATCACTATTAAAGGGCCAACACTCTAGAACAATATTCCAGAGCATCTTAAAAATTCATCCTCCGTCGCAGCTTCCAAAGGCAAACTATATAGTTTTCTTTTGGACATATAGTTGCTGCTCACACATTAACTAAACTTAATGATTTAATGCAATTTTCCTTGACACTAATCTCTCTATATATAAACTGATATCACCTTCTCTGTTCTCGAAGATAAGAAGTAATTATTCTCATTGTAAGGAAAACAAATATGGTGATGATGCCGATAATAATGACTCTGTATCGAGTGTTATTATTACTACTTTATTATTAACATTATTGTTAACATTGTTATTACAGTATTATTATTTTCTAGGAAATCTACATTTAATTTATCTTTATGTATTACCCTCTTACTTATTAGTTCAATTACATGTCTATTTATAAGTTACATTTAATCTTAAGGGGGGTACAGACGATCATTATTACTGTCAGTAAAAATACTGACACTATTCTATTGGTGTGAACTACTACGTCCTTATGATGGACACACCGACAGTCATAATGACAGTACAGGGAAATACTATCAGTAATATTGATCGTCTGTTTAGCCCTTTAGAAGAATAACCATTGTACAAAAATGGGCATAAATGTTTGTTTGTTTGTTTGTTTGTTTAAATAAAGGACTGCATTATATTCAGTATATAAATTGACTCACTTTCACTTTGTTTGCATATCAGTATACTCACTTGCTCTGAATATGTGACTGTATTATATTGATTATATAAATCGACTCACTTGCAAGTTTTTTACATATCAGTATACTCACTTGCTCTGTTTAAGAATATTTGAAGCGGCTGCATCCTTTCTTTTACTTAGACCCGATTGCAATCTCTTTATAGCCGTTAAACTCATCTGCGCTCTGTACATAGACATTATGCTTGCTTTTTCTGCTAAGAAATTAGGCCCACTTCCACTCTATTTTTAAATATTAGACCCATTCACACACACACACACACACACACACACACACACACACACACACACACACACACACACACACACACACACACACACAGGGAAACATGTAGGGAAATATTGTTGAGAAAAAAAGTCTAAAAGACCTTCAAGAATGCAAAGAAGTGTTCATTAGACGATACAGAACACAGGAAGAGACGGGAAAGATCAAAAACTTGTTGCAAGAGGCAAGAAGGTTAAATGATGAGAGAAATGAAGAAGAGAAGAAAAATTTTCGTTACAGAATACTTCCAGACAAAGGGGAGATAAAGAGGATAATGACAGAAGATCAGGGGATGGGGCCTCATTAAGATTGTTATACACAAATGCTGATGGATTAGCTGGTAAGGCAGTAGAATTAAAAGATAGGATTCACAACAGTAAGGCAGATATAGTAGCAATTACAGAGACTAAGTTGAGTGAGGACATAAACAGTGTCACAGTTTTTCCTAAGGGCTTCAGAATACTAAGGGTTGAAAGATCTGAGAGGACTGGTGGAGGGATAGCACTGCTCATAAGTGAGAGGATTCAAGTTGAAGAAATAAACTTGGCTATAGAAAGTGAGTTCAGGGAATTTCTTGTTGCTCGCATAAATACTGGGTCAGAGAGCATTATAATAACTGTTGTATACAACCCACCAAGGAACCAAAATAGGCTTGAAATTTATGAGGAAAGTCATATAGGTACTATTGAAGTCATAAACTCAGTTGTTAACATGGCACGGGAGAAAAAATGTAGGATTTTGATTATGGGAGACTTTAATCATAAAGAGATAGATTGGATAAATCTTGACCCACACAGTGGTGAGGACTCATTCGGGGCAAGATTCCTAGATTGCGTACAAGGGAATTTCCTACACCAACATGTAATGGAACCAACAAGAGCCAGGGGTGGGGATGAGCCATCACTACTTGATCTAGTGTTCACAGATAATGTGTTGGATATTGAAAATATTGAGTATGAACCACCAATTGGAAAGAGTGACCACTGTGTGTTGTTGATGGAGTATATCACTGAAGATATTCTTCCTGAGAGTAGAGGCACTGAGGACATGAGGAGGAACTATCCGAAAGGAGATTACATCAAAATGAATGAGCTTTTTGCAGTTATTGACTGGAGAACCTTATTTTACAACAAATCTGTACAAGAAATGTATGACATCTTTTGTGAGAAATATGGGAAGATAGTAGATTGCTGCATACCTGTCACCAAAGTAGGTGTAATTCATGCCAGAGAGAAATGGTTCGATAATGGGTGTAAAAGATCTAAGGAGTGGAGAGACAAATGCTGGAAAAGGTATAGGAGGAGAAAAAACATAAATGCCTGGCAAGCCTACAAAAGAGCAAGAAATGACTACCTAAGTAAAAGGAGAGAGGCAGAGAGAGATTATGAGAGGGACATCACCAGGAAGGCTAAAGAAAATCCCAAGCTTTTCCACAGCTTTATCAGAGGAAAACTGAAGGTAAAAGAACAGGTTTTAAGGCTAAAGAGAGCGGATGGAAACATCACTGAGATGGACGAAGAGATCTGCAAAGAATTGAACAAGGAGTTTCAGTCAGTATTTACAGTAGAAAATACCCCACCCCCTCAGATTGCAGTGATAGAAGCTCAAGGGCCGGTATTAGAGAACATCAACCTTACAGCCACAGAGGTATGCAAAGCGCTGATGGATTTAGATGTTCATAAAGCTACAGGTCCTGATGACATATCCCCTCATGTGCTTAAAAAATGCGCAAACACAATATCAGTGGCACTAAGTATCATATTTAAGGAGTCACTGGAGTCGGGGGAGATTCCAAGATGCTGGAAACAAGCAAATGTGATACCTATCTTCAAAAAGGGAAGGAGGGATACGGCTCTGAACTATAGACCAGTTTCCTTGACCAGCATAGTTTGCAAAGTTATGGAGAAACTACTAAGGAAACATATCTCTCTTCACTTGGAATCCTTCAACTTTTTGTCAGTGAGGCAACATGGCTTCAGAGAAGGTAGATCAACAGTAACAAACTTATTAGAATTTTATGATGAGGTAAGCCAAATCTTACAGGAAAGAGAGGGCTGGGCAGATTGCATATTCCTAGACTTCCAGAAAGCGTTTGACACTGTTCCACATGGGAGACTTATTAGGAAGCTGCAATCAATGGCTAGAATAGGTGGAAATGTTTTGGAATGGATAAAAACTTACTTAGAAGGAAGGGAACAGAGGGTTAGAGTAAGACACTCAGTGTCTGAATGGAGAAGAGTTAGTAGTGGAGTTCCACATGGTTCAGTTTTGGGGCCACTTTTGTTCCTTGTATATGTAAATGACCTAACAGAGTCTGTAAATTCATTCATGAATATGTTTGCAGATGATGCAAAGATTGTGAAGAAAGTAAAAAACGAGAACAATGGTAGAGAACTTCAGGAGGATCTAAATAATCTGCATGAGTGGTCAGAAAAGTGGCTAATGAAATTCAATACCTCAAAATGTAAGGTAATGAGAATGGGTACAAGTGCAAGAAGGCCCAAGCTTGACTACTCGGTGGCTGGAGTACAGCTTCAAGAGACAGAAAATGAGAGAGATCTAGGAGTAAACATACTGGCAGATTTGTCTCCAGAAATACATATAAATGGCGTAGTAAGGGCAGCATATGCATTCTTATCAAATGTAAGGGTAGCCTTCAGGCACATGGACAAGGAAATGTTCAGAAATATTTATGTAACCTATGTGAGGCCAAAACTCGAATATGCAGCCCCCTTTTGGAATCCGCACTTGAAAAAGCACATAGCTAAGCTTGAAAAAGTTCAAAGACATGCCACGAAACTGGTGCCAGAAATACGCAATCTCAGTTATGATGAGAGGCTAAGGGAATTAGACTTGCCATCACTCGAAGCTAGAAGAGTAAGGGGGGATATGGTGACAGTCTTTAAATTCCTTCATGGTTATGATAGAGTGGATAGGGATCGATATTTCGATATGGCTGGCTCTAGAACTAGAGGTCATAGTTTGAAGCTTCGTAAGAAAACTTGTTTGCAGGATGTAAGGAAATACTTTTTCAGTGTAAGAGTAGTTGATAATTGGAATTGGCTAAGCGAGGAGGTAGTTAATGCTATCTCAATCCATAGTTTTAAGGACAGGTACGATAAGTATCACTAAGTCTAAAATGGAACCGATCAGGAGACGGGAAGATACGAGCTGTGGGCTCTTTCCCGTAAACACAATTAGGTAATCACAATTAGGTAATCACACACACACACACACACACACACACACACACACACACACACACACACACACACACACATATATATATATATATATATATATATATATATATATATATATATATATATATATATATATATATATATATATATATATATATATATATATATATACAGTACACACACACACACACACACACACACACACACACACACACACACACACACACACACACATATATATATATATATATATATATATATATATATATATATATATATATATATATATATATATACAGTACACACACACACACACACACACACACACACACACACACACACACACACATGCACACACACACACACACACACACACACACACATATATATATATATATATATATATATATATATATATATATATATATATATATATATATATATATATATATATATATATATTATATATCAGATCCATTTAAATTTTGTTTATGAATATTAAACCTATATGTTCGTTGTTTACAAATGTTACGATCATTTGCTTTTTGCTTATAAATGTTAGAATCAAATGCGTTCCTAAACACTGAACTAATCTACAGTGTTTATGAATATAAGACCAATAAACATATTGTTTATAAATAATAAATCCATTTACGCTCTGTTTGTAAACACAGATTTTACTTGCAATCTGCTTAGAACCATAAACCTTACTTGTCGATTATTTATAAACATTTGACCTATTTGCAACAGCTGATGAATATTTTGGACTTAACTAGGACTGTCCAGGACAGTTCGATGTTAAGTCTTTCTTCAGTTACGGTTCTCTTTCTATGCCTACATCAACAATGAATATTCTTTGATATTCGTTACACATCTCTTATCATCCTTTCACATCTGACAAGTCACAACACTCCCCATCTCTGTTTCTTTTAACTTTTAGTTTTCCTCGAGCCGAGGCTTGATGAGGGCAGATGTATTTATTTTTTTTTGTCCCGTCCTGGTGTCACAATCATTAAAAAAAATCTATTTGTAAACAATTGTCCAGTTTGTCTATTTATATACATATGCATTTTTCCCCTTATAAGGAGAGTGGCTGAGTCAAGGCAAAATACTCTGACTTAGTGGTAAGAGAATATACAGAGGAGGGGAATCCCGGTCCATTCACTCCACCCTATTTAATCGACTCTTACGACACGCAGGGGAACACGGAAGAAGTACTCAAGACCCTCACCCTCAGGAGGGGATCACAATAATTGACACAGTGTTAATATAAGATTAAGACACAAGTTCACTCTTTTTGTGTATATCTTTGATCCAATCACATTCTGTTTTAAAAAATGGACCAATAGGCATTAGTTGTATAAAATAGACAACTTGCACATAATGCATGTATGCATGCATGTATGTGTGTATATGAATAAGTGTGTGTATGTATGCATGTGTATGTATGAATTTGTGTATGTATGTATGTATGTATGTATGTATGTATATATATATGTATGTATGTATGTATGCATGTATGTATGTATGTATGTATGTATGTATGTATGTATGTATGTATGTATGTATGTATGTATGTATGTATGTATGTATGTATGTATGTATGTATGTATGTATGTATGTATGTATGTATGTATGTATGTATGTATGTATGTATATATGTATGTATGTATGTATGTGCCTGCGAGCGTACATACATACATACATACATGCGTACGTACGTACATGCATGCATGCATACATACATACATACATACATACATACATACATACATACATACATACATACATACACAGCATGCTCAGCACATACTATTTCAGTCTCATTGCTGTATCAGTACCCCTTTAATACGTCCCTAGAGACGTAGGTTTCATAAATGCTGAAAATCGAGTTCAATTTGTCACTGAAATTTCAACAGGGAATAATTCACTCACTCAACAGAGAATGAATAATAATAATAATGAATAACATCCATGAATAAATGAGTGAGTCATTCACTTATGTATAATGAATGTGTGATTGAATTATTTTATTTTTAGGAAACTTTATAGTAATTATATAAATTGGTATACTTACATTTATGTATACGTAAATACATACAAAAGTAAATACATATGTGTTTATATACACGCGGAGAGTCAGACATATATACAGATATACCGGATATACAGAATATTATATATATATATATATGTAGATCCTGTAAGTAGCAAGAGGAGAGAGAGAGAGAGAGAGAGAGAGAGAGAGAGAGAGAGAGAGGAGAGAGAGAGAGAGAGAGAGAGAGAGAGAGAGAGAGAGAGAGAGAGAGAGAGAGAGAGAGAGAGAGAGAGAGAGAGCAGCCTAATACCTACAGTTCCTTAGACATGTATGGCTTCTGTACCTGACCTAAATGTATGTGTATATAAAATATATATATATATATATATATATATAT
>JAXCGZ010020210.1:0-7500 GCA_037179515.1 Halocaridina rubra
CGACCTTCATTTTTTTTTTTTATGCTAACTTGTATTATTTGTATATCTCAACTGAAGTTTCTCATATATATATATATATATATATATATATATATATATATATATATATATATATATATATATATATATATATATATACATGCTATCAATGCAATGCGGGGTAAATATGTAACTCAAGTATATAAACAGATCATACTGTAAATAAAGAGATCAAGAACTTGATATATGATAAATATAAACATATAAAAAGGATCAAATGTAGAATTCGAAACCCGTGCGTTCTAGGGGTTCTAGGTAAAATAAGAACCCTCCCTATCAAGGTCAGGGTCAGAAATCTATCTATCTATCTATCTATCTATCTATCTATCTATATATATATATATATATATATATATATATATATATATATATATATATATATATATATATATATATATATATATATATATATATATATATATATATATAAACTATTCAATAATTAATCGTTCAATACAAAGCTCTAATATATTTGTGCTAACATTGCTCCGTAGTCTATGTTCTACAAGTATAATCCACGTTCGACGTCTTTTTCAATATATGAACGAACCTCAATTCTCCGAGAACCAAATAATTCCACTAACAGATAATAAAGGTAATATAACATAAAACAAAATAGAAATTAACTCAAAGGTGCAAAGTCTCTGCAACCGATGCTCCAAAGGTTATATTTAGAATCTGTTGCTTCCAAGTCAAGTCTACCACCACCCAACCACCCATTCTTTCTGTTCAAAATAGCAACCCAACTCCATTCTCCGAAAGCAAGAGTTTCTTGGGAGGGGCCATTGACGCAATGGCTTCTTCTCCAACTCATGGAAATGATTGTAAACACACATCCTTTGAAGAAGCCCAGCCCGGTCTTCTTGCCTTGGTGGTGTGTTTATATGGCGAGATATAAACTGCAAGGAGATTTTATAGCTGACTGACATATCGACAGAATAACGGGATCTCATGTGGACATGTCTGATAGCCATAACCTAACCGGACCTTACCTAATAAAGTATGTTTTTACTTGGAGATGACAAAATCAAGCCCAACCTAATAGATTTATTATCCTTTGATGACTTAAGGCAAAAGGCTTTGAAAAAAAAAATAATAATAATAATTGCTTATTGCCATTTTATACTGTTTTTAACACAAATCCCTGAATGGTACGATATAAAAAAATATATATTACAAAACACTAGCGCTTACACATATTCAAAAGAAAATCAAGGTAGTCTGCAAATGAGGGCCTAAGAAAAACCTAACCTAACAGGGGCGTATTCTTTAGAGATAGTCAAGGCAAAACTTAACCTAACACCACCTGGTGAATTTATAATCCCAATAATGATTCTTAATAATACAGTCTCTTGAATATAATTGTTTAAAAACATAATTAATAGCCTAAAAAATGAAACATCTGCATTACTCTCTCTACTGGAAACGTCTTTATAGACAAAAGAAGTAAGTAGCAGCAGTATTATTATTATTATTATTATTATTAGTAGTAGTAGTAGTAGTAGTTATAGTAGTGGTATTTGTTGTTGTCGTTATTTGTTAAAGTCTCATTTATTATTATTTTATTAATGTTTTATATTCAACCTTATATCCAAATTCTAATTTCAAGAACCAGATCCTCAAAGGGTGTCCTCTCGGTTTTACAGTAAAAGAACTTAAAAAAATAATAGATATGACAGGAACCTTTTACAGCTAGGAGAAGGTGGTGCTTTTGTTTGCGAAGTAGTAGTAGTAGTAGTAGTAGTAGTAGTAGTAGTAGTAGTAGTAGTAGCAGCAACACTAGTTGTGGTATAACTTTTCCATCCCCAACATTATTGCTAAAATTTTGCGCACAAATAAAAAACATAATACACAGCTAATGCTATTTCCTTTAAAGAATGAGTGTACATGTGAGAATATGTTTACAATAATATATTATAAAGACTAATGATAATCTAACCAAGCACAAAGTTTCAAAATATACAAAAATATAAAGTATAACTTTTGGAACAAATTACCAAATAAAAATGAGTAAAAGTATAGTTTATACAACAAACAAAAATTCTTGCTAACTAACCGATGCCCCTGTACCCATCAGAGCACATATTGCTTTGTCCCACGAGACTCATTGACCTCTCTCTCTCTCTCTCTCTCTCTCTCTCTCTCTCTCTCTCTCTCTCTCTCTCTCTCTCTCTCTCTCTCTCCTTCTTGCCCGGCTCATGCACCGTCTACAGGATAAACTCTCCCCCAGTCTTTATGGTTTCCTCCCACAACGGAGCACACATCACTGCCTCGCTGAACTCTACACCCGTCTTTCTCCCACCAGTGTGGTCGCCTTCCTGGACCTCAAATCTGCCTTCGATATAGCCAACAAGGAAATTATTCTTGACCAGCTGGTGGACTTTGGAGTTCGGGGGAACATACTGAAATGGATACGGGGATATCTCTGCAACAGAACATCAAGCGTCCTTTTTAAAGGGTCGTATAGCTCCTATGAACGGTTTGAACTGGGTACTCCTCAGGGGTGTGTGCTAAGTCCTTTTCTATTCAATATCCTTATGCATCGTCTACTCTCCCTCCTTCCTGTCATCCCCGGTACTACAGTTACCTGCTATGCGGACGACATATGCATCCACACGACCTCAACTCACGACCTCCAGCACATGCTCCATGACTTTTACGTGTCTGCTACCTCCTGTGGCCTTATTATCTCCCCAGAAATAAGCAGGATTTTTACTTCACGCAACTGCAGAGCACTGCCCGCATTCGCCATGGGTGGTAATGTCATCCCTCACTGCACACAGTACACGTATTTAGGTGCACCTGTCCGGATCACCCCAGCTATACCTGCTCGTCAACGAATTCATCCCTTTGTGAAGAGCCTTCTTGACCGTCTGGAGCCCCGCTTTGCACCTGTCAAGTGGCTTGCCAACAATGCTGCAGGAGTCTCCATCCCAGTGGCGAGGACCCTCTACATCCTACTACTTCGGTCAGTGGTTGACTATCTGTCTCCTGCCTTGTGTCAACTTCCTAAACCAGCTCTCGAGCCACTTGAAAAGTTCCAGAATCGAGTCATGAGATTTATCTTGGGATGTTCTCTCTCTACCCGTATTGTGAGTATGCAGTTGGAGCTCAACTTACCCCCTCTTGTGGAGAGGATTTATGCCAATGTGTCCTATTTTACTGTTAAGTGTCTTCACTACCCCTTTCTTGCTCCGTACTTCTCTGCTGTCATGAGGACGTCCCTTGATCCAGACGCACCCAGGCTCCCACTTCGAGCAGGAGGTCATAACCTTATCAGGGTGGTGAGTGACATTCTCCGTGGCCTTGACATCGACCTGCCAGTGCAGGCGGCTGTCCCAGATTTACCACCCTGGCGTGTCCCCCTCCCCGCTGTCACATATACACCGACCTCGAAGGATGTCTATCCCCCCTTGCAGAGACAGTTAGCTCTGGAGACTATCGCTGATGTATCCACGTCTGTCCCTGCAGCACACCACGTCTATGTTGATGGTTCTGTGCAAGCAGATGGGAGGGCGGCATGTGCTGTGTTTTCCCCCACCATGGAGCCGCCTGTGCCGGCTGATTCATGGATTGGCCGTAGACTACCCACCTCGTCGAGCTCCACCTACTGTGAACTGAATGCCATCTTGGATGCCGTGACTCTCCTTGTTCGACGACGAGTGAATGGGGTAATAATTTGTGACTCCCAATCGGCCCTACAAGCCCTATCCTCGCCAAGACCTATCTGTGGCCGTACTGTGGGAAATATACTATGTCGCCTCGCAGCCGCTCGGGATGCTTCTCTTGTTGTGTCTTTTTTGTGGACTCCATCCCACATTGGGCTGACTGGCAACGACACAGCGGATCGTCTTGCCAAGGCGGCCTGTATGCTGGATGGGCATGCTGTGGACGCTGAGCCCTCCCTCCGATGCCTACGTAACATCATCTACTCAGCTGGGTTTGCCATGACGGTCCAGCGCAGGGACACGGAGAGGGCCAACAGTGTGTCCATACAGCACCATGATCACTTCCTTCACAGTCGCTACAAGTATCGCAGACGCGGGTTAATGGTGCGGAAAAACAATGTAGTTAGTGCTCGGCTCAGAATGGGGTATCGGCCTTTATGGCAGGTCTCCCAGACTCTAGATATGCCACAGTACACCTCCTGTAAATTATGCGACCGAACTAATGCTAACACTCTTGACCACTATTGTCTTCAGTGCCCCGCAGTGAGAGATGTTTTACCACGAGGTCAGAACTTAATACAGATCTGCTCATTTTTACTTAATGATGACAACCTTGATGTTATTCTTGCTCGTTTTCCTCACTTTGGTGGCCATTAATTATATTGAATTATACATATATTTTCTGCATGTTGCTATATAATTCTGTTTGTGCATTCTGCGTTTCTCTGAGCTTTACTTTTGCATATAATGTACTCTGTGCTGCCATTCTGTGAGTTGTGTGTTAGTATGCAGCAATGTTTTATCAATATGTACACCTCCCTGTAAACCATGTTCAATTCTTGATTTTATATCCATTTGAAGCATTATTTGTATGAACTCACGTAATGTCTGACGCCTTGGCGCAATAAATTAATAAAATAAAATAATCTCTCTCTCTCTCTCTCTCTCTCTCTCTCTCTTCTCTCTCTATGACCCTAACACTGCCCAATTCTATTTCCTGCTTGAAATACAATGACAACATCAAGAGTAATAAAGTACAACTATGGTTATCCTCACATAGGAGGATCTTGCTGAAGTATTTCCTTATATGTAAAGACTGACAGCCACATTAGAGATTTATCTACACAACTAATTACTAATCATATCTGCATTAAATACTGGTATAGACACAGTGTCTGGAAAAAAAAAAGTTTTATCATGCCTTGTTTCGTGCATGAGCTCAGAGTGCAATTGAGACCCAAAAATATGTTTGCCATATTCATTTGGGTACTCATTATACTTGCTCATTGGGAAGGAGTTAGAAGACGACAACCACGATATACAAGACCTTTTTCCTTATCATAGACAAAGAGTGCAAAACTTTCTTTGTCAAAGAACGAGTTGGCTTCCAGCTCAATCCATTTGGCAGGGCAAGCCAGTCAGTCAGTCAGTCATTAATCCTTTAAACCATGAAAGTTGAAATATGCATAAAAGAGAAAAGTATGAAAATTCACACCCAATATTGGACTTTCAAAACCACAGATAATACTAGATCAGGCAGAACTCCAAACTACAGTTCTGTGTCCTACAAAATGCTAGCTTAGTTTTTTTTTTCTTTATAAGAGTGTGACACTGGGACAGGCAGAAACCTGCCCTCATCAATAAGGCCCGGGCACGAGAAAATACCAAGACGAAGGTAAAGAATAAGGTTAAGGACAAGGCAGAGATAAGGTAATGTCACACAAAGGAAAACGAGAGACAGAATTCAATTCGGTTGACATTATGTACGTAGTAGTAGTAGTAGTAGTATTTTAGTAGTAGTATTTGTTTACGAGAAAAAAAAATAATTATGTCTATACACCCCGATAGGAAGGATATAACGCCGACGAGATGAAGAGAAAAGGATAAGGACGAGGATGAGAGGAAGAGAAGATGAGGAGGATAAGGGAAGGAGTAGGACGAGGATGAGAGGAAGAGAAGATGAGGAGGATAAGGGAAGGAGTAGGACGAGGATGAGAGGAAGAGAAGAGGAGGAAGACGATGATAAGCGGAACAAGAGGAGGAAGACGATGATAAGCGGAACAGAAGAGGAGGAGGACGAGGAGGAGAGGAAAAGAGGGTGAGGCTGAAAGGAGGAAGAGAAGAGGACGAGGAAGAAGAGGCAGGAGGACGAGAAAGAGAAGGAGTAGAACGAGGAATAAATGAGGAGGGATAATAATAATAATAAAAGATGGTCAAGGAAGAAAAGAAGCACTAGGATGATAACAATAACAACAACAATAATAATAATAATAAAAGAGTCAAATATGGTAACTGTCCGTTCATACGAGCCTTCACAAAACAAGGCGAAGACTTCAAAAGTGAAGTTTCCATGCTAAATACTCAACACAACAACTGTAATGAAGATAACCCCACCCACCCAACACGTTAAAAAAAATATCTTCGTGTGTTTGTAGGAGGATGGTTAGAAGAGAACTCCCCCCCCCCTCTGCAAAATGATGAACACCAGAAGGAAGACTGGCGCCGGTTCCCTCAAAGACCTTCCTGTAAGAAGGTCTTTTCCAATACCATATTTATTTCCCTTTAAGGTATGCTTGATTAATTATATGGATCACTGACTTATGTTCTTTAGATTAAATCAGATCAGTGACTCAAGTGACACGGGAGAAACGACATTTTGTATATTCTGATCGTCACGAATAAGTCTGTTATAAAGAGGAAATGAGCAAGTCAAACTGTAACTAAACTGAAGAAAGGAGAATCCTGATAATATCTTATAATTCACGTCTCTGACTCTGTACCCGAGGAACGTGGGGTATACACAACTTTAGAACCCTCGAGAAGGGATGGTCTTTGGTATAACCCCAGTGGGCCTTGTCCTCGTGGGGGCGTTACACCAAGGCCCTGCACCTACTAACTTAAATGGCGTACAACAGCTGCCTCCCCAACTGGGGATTAGGGACAGACGAAGAGAGAGAGAGAGAGAGAGAGAGAGAGAGAGAGAGAGAGAGAGAGAGAGAGAGAGAGAGAGAGAGAGAGAGAGAGAGAGGACCCACCCACTCTATTGACCTTCCTAGCATCATCATCCCTCACTGTTTGTGAGCTTATCCTAGTGACGTAGTCATCGTCGTAAACAGAATAGTGATCACTTTTATCATCATAATCTGCTTGCAATCCAACATCACTTGAACATTAAAAAACAACGTCAACGAACACTCTTGAACCACTTGTGGGAAAGACAACGTAGAGGGCAACAAAACACTTGGACAAGAAAACTGAGGCCGTGTCTGAATATTTTTGCGATTATATCAATAGCAGAGAAACTTTATCTGGAATAAACTCAAGCATGGGAGAGCATCTTTACTTTTTAATTATATGAGTATTATAACACCGTCTCATTAACGACATTGCGGGAGAACACGGAGATGGCTATTTTACAACATTTCAATCATGACAAATGCTACAAACTCAGGAATATTATTTCGAAAACTTAACTAAATGAGCTACATGAAATAGTCACTTATATACGGAGAGCATGAGCCAGGGACACGAGTGTGATTATCGTATCCAAGTCCCTGTCAACTTAGTAGGTTTATTAAGTACAAGGCAAGAAATTCTCTCATCTAACAGTGGGTAAAAGTAAAAATATTCAAATAAGTAATGACTGATGTCCGGACAATTATAGGGCTGCAAGTCATTTGGGAGCAAAAGCCAACTTGCAATTATACCAACTGGGCGCCAGTGTCTCAGTTCAACTGGCGCCAACCTAACCCATACCAAACGAAGCATTTAGTTTTCCTAAATATGGCGCCCA
>JAXCGZ010020210.1:17500-19369 GCA_037179515.1 Halocaridina rubra
GTACAGTTATCTGAATAAATACAAAAAAAATGTATGTCTTGAAATCACGTAAAACATTTTTTTTTACCTAGTCATAAATCATAAAATATAATCTAAATAAATACATGAAATAACTGAATCGCTAATTCAAACAGCCAGTTTGGGCCACTCATTATAAAAAAAAAACCACAGCTGTTTAAAACACCTGTGCTAAACAGGTGTTCATAATATTTTTTTAAGGAACACTATAACCGACATAAGCAGAATAATATAGATACTATATAACAGCAGATAATGATGATGATGATGATGATGATGATGATAATATTATTATAATAATATTTTTCCTTCGACGTTATTAATATCATTATTGCTATTGGCTTGTTATATATGTAGGCATGCACTATACACTGCATATACACACCTATACCGCTACCAACACGGCAATACAACAAACTGGCAAAACGGTACACATACATAAACACATTCTACACACACTATATATATATATATATATATATATATATATATATATATATATATATATATATATATATATATATATATACACGTAGGCATGATATTCCACAGGCAGAGAGTGGATATTTTGCGCGTGCCAAGAGCCGATATATATATATATATATATATATATATATATATATATATATATATATATATATATATATATATATATATATATATATATATATATATATATATATATATATATATATATATATAATCCGGTCCGAAAAACACACAATCACCACGGCCCACTCACACCTCAACTACTCCTCTAAGCTCCTTGGGGGATAAATAGTTGACACATTCCCCCCCTACCACCCTGCTAGGGAAATCCACAAGGTAGGCGGGCAAGATTATACACAGGGGAAAAAGAAGCCTACAGAGTACCATAAAACTTGCAAGTCTAATTATCTATTCATCTGTAGATGTTGTTACTTTAGTGCATTTATGTATATACATGTAGTAATTGCAAAGTATACATATGTATGAAACACATCAGCTGTTCCGTTTATACTCCAAATGTTACTTGCAGTCTTCTCATGGAGTCAATGCTCCGGACACTTCATGGCGTCACCCTGTTGAGCCTTCCCCCCCAAACTGCATGACGCTGGGGGAATGGGGGTGGGGAAGGTGATGCTGAAGATGTGGAGGGGGGGATGGCATTCTGTGAGTGTTGGCTCGGATGGGGGAGGCCGGAGGGAGGTGAGAGAGTTCAACGTCTGAGAGTGACACTAGCCTTAAACGTGTTATAATTTACATAGAAAGGTGTTCTACACACAAATTCTCAAATAGTGTTAATTGCATAATACAAAAATATCATAATATAATAATAATAATAATAATAGTAATAATATAATAATAATAATAATAATAATAATAATGTTCCGGTTTTAAGTCACGGACTCCCTTTTCTACCAAGGGCTAGGACGGTTGCCTTCTTGCGAAGAACTTGTTTTGACAGATGTAATCGTTACCCTGAGTGCATGCCCTTGCTAACCTCAGACCGTGACGGGGCGCGAACCCTCGACATGACGCCTCAAAGTCGCGGACGCTACCGCTTGAGCCACGGTGACTACTATAATAGTAATAATAATAATAATTAGAATAATAATAATAATAATAATAATAAAAGATTTCTTTCCAGAACATCACACCCTGCTAAAAATAGCAAGGTGGCCACAAAAGTAACAGAATTATGAGGGACGTACCTCTACTTTCTAATCATACATATACTAGTCACACATACTCTACCTATTCTACAGGAAGTAAAGATATGTAGCTACACGCATTATTCATAATCAGATTGGGATTATTCTGAGCCAATCTGATACATCCTACGTAGTTCCCCCTCTCCCAATAGTGTAC
>JAXCGZ010020211.1:2500-7500 GCA_037179515.1 Halocaridina rubra
ATATATATATATATATATATATATATATATATATATATATATATATATATATATATATATATATATATATATATATATATATATATATATATATATATATATATATATATATATATATATATATATATATATATATATATATATATATATATATATATATATATATATATATATATATATATATATATATATATATATATATATATACATATATATATATATATATATATATATATATATATATATATATATATATATATATATATATATATATATATATATATATATATATATATATATATATATATATATATATATATATATATATATATGTATATATATGTATATATATGTATATATATATATATATATATATATATATATATATATATATATATATATATATATATATATATATATATATATATATATATATATATATATATATATATATATATATATATATATATATATATATATATATATATATATATATATATATATATATATATATATATATATATATATATATATATATATGTATATATATATATATCTATGTATATATATATATATATATATATATATATATATATATATATATATATATATATATATATATATATATATATATATATATATATATATATATATATATATATATATATACATATACCGTCATATGTTAGTGACACTGCTTGACTGATCAAAGCTCCTGTCACATACAGTACACATAAATGGTCTGTCTTTTGAGTGATCTCTCATATGTGATTACCTAATTGTGATTACCTAATTGTGTTTACGGGAAAGAGCCCAAAGCTCGTATCTTCCCGTCTCCTGATCGGTTCCATTTTAGACTTAGTGATACTTATCGTACCTGTCCTTAAAACTATGGATTGAGATAGCATTAACTACCTCCTCGCTTAGCGAATTCCAATTATCAACTACTCTTACACTGAAAAAGTATTTCCTTACATCCTGCAAAGAAGTTTTCTTACGAAGATTCAAACTATGATCTCTAGTTCTAGAGCCAGCCATATCGAAATATCGATCCCTATCCACTCTATCATAACCATGAAGGAATTTAAAGACTGTCACCATATCCCCCCTTACTCTTCTAGCTTCGAGTGATGGTAAGTCTAATTCCCTCAGCCTCTCATCATAACTGAGATTGCGTATTTCTGGCACCAGTTTCCTGGCATGTCTTTGAACTTTTTCAAGCTTAGCTATGTGCTTTTTCAAGTGCGGATTCCAAAAGGGGGCTGCATATTCGAGTTTTGGCCTCACATAGGTTACATAAATATTTCTGAACATTTCCTTGTCCATGTGCCTGAAGGCTACCCTTACATTTGATAAGAATGCATATGCTGCCCTTACTACGCCATTTATATGTATTTCTGGAGACAAATCTGCCAGTATGTTTACTCCTAGATCTCTCTCATTTTCTGTCTCTTGAAGTTGTACTCCAGCCACCGAGTAGTCAAGTTTGGGCCTTCTTGCACTTGTACCCATTCTCATTACCTTACATTTTGAAGTATTGAATTTCATTAGCCACTTTTCTGACCACTCATGCAGATTATTTAGATCCTCCTGAAGTTCTCTACCATTGTTCTCGTTTCCTACTTTCTTCACAATCTTTGCATCATCTGCAAACATATTCATGAATGAATTTACAGACTCTGGTAGGTCATTTACATATACAAGGAACAAAAGTGGCTCTAAAACTGAACCCTGTGGATCTCCACTACTAACTCTTCTCCATTCAGACACTGAGTGTCTTACTCTAACCCTCTGTTCCCTTCCTTCTAAGTAAGTTTTTATCCATTCCAAAACATTTCCACCTATTCTAGCCATTGAGTGCAGCTTCCTAATAAGTCTCCCATGTGGAACAGTGTCAAACGCTTTCTGGAAGTCTAGGAATATGCAATCTGCCCAGCCCTCTCTTTCCTGTAAGATTTGGCTTACCTCATCATAAAATTCTAATAAGTTTGTTACTGTTGATCTACCTTCTCTGAAGCCATGTTGCCTCACTGACAAAAAGTTGAAGGATTCCAAGTGAAGAGAGATATGTTTCCTTAGTAGTTTCTCCATAACTTTGCAAACTATGCTGGTCAAGGAAACTGGTCTATAGTTCAGAGCCGTATCCCTCCTTCCCTTTTTGAAGATAGGTATCACATTTGCTTGTTTCCAGCATCTTGGAATCTCCCCCGACTCCAGTGACTCCTTAAATATGATACTTAGTGCCACTGATATTGTGTTTGCGCATTTTTTAAGCCCATGAGGGGATATGTCATCAGGACCTGTAGCTTTATGAACATCTAAATCCATCAGCGCTTTGCATACCTCTGTGGCTGTAAGGTTGATGTTCTCTAATACCGGCCCTTGAGCTTCTATCACTGCAATCTGAGGGGGTGGGGTATTTTCTACTGTAAATACTGACTGAAACTCCTTGTTCAATTCTTTGCAGATCTCTTTGTCCGTCTCAGTGATGCTTCCATCCGCTCTCTTTAGCCTTAAAACCTGTTCTTTTACCTTCAGTTTTCCTCTGATAAAGCTGTGGAAAAGCTTGGGATTTTCTTTAGCCTTCCTGGTGATGTCCCTCTCATAATCTCTCTCTGCCTCTCTCCTTTTACTTAGGTAGTCATTTCTTGCTCTTTTGTAGGTTTGCCAGGCATTTATGTTTTTTCTCCTCCTATACCTTTTCCAGCATTTGTCTCTCCACTCCTTAGCTCTTTTACACCCATTATCGAACCATTTCTCTCTGGCATGAATTACACCTACTTTGGTGACAGGTATGCAGCAATCTACTATCTTCCCATATTTCTCACAAAAGATGTCATACATTTCTTGTACAGATTTGTTGTAAAATAAGGTTGTCCAGTCAATAACTGCAAAAAGCTCATTCATTTTGATGTAATCTCCTTTCGGATAGTTCCTCCTCATGTCCTTAGTGCCTCTACTCTCAGGAAGAATATCTTCAATGATATACTCCATCAACAACACACAGTGGTCACTCTTTCCAATTGGTGGTTCATACTCAATATTTTCAATATCCAACACATTATCTGTGAACACTAGATCAAGTAGTGATGGCTCATCCCCACCCCTGGCTCTTGTTGGTTCCATTACATGTTGGTGTAGGAAATTCCCTTGTACGCAATCTAGGAATCTTGCCCCGAATGAGTCCTCACCACTGTGTGGGTCAAGATTTATCCAATCTATCTCTTTGTGATTAAAGTCTCCCATAATCAAAATCCTACATTTTTTCTCCTGTGCCATGTTAACAACTGAGTTTATGACTTCAATAGTACCTATATGACTTTCCTCATAAATTTCAAGCCTATTTTGGTTCCTTGGTGGGTTGTATACAACAGTTATTATAATGCTCTCTGACCCAGTATTTATGCGAGCAACAAGAAATTCCTTGAACTCACTTTCTATAGCCAAGTTTATTTCTTCAACTTGAATCCTCTCACTTATGAGCAGTGCTATCCCTCCACCAGTCCTCTCAGATCTTTCAACCCTTAGTATTCTGAAGCCCTTAGGAAAAAGTGTGACACTGTTTATGTCCTCACTCAACTTAGCCTGCTGGCTAGTACAGTGGTAACGCGCTGGCTTCGCATTCACGAGGTCGAAAGATCGGTCCCCGTCCAAGACCGAGAGTTTAAGCTGTTTACTGGCAGGAACTGCTGTGGGTGGACATCACAGTGGGGGGTTGGGGCTTGTCCTGGCTGACGAATACCCATTGTAAAATGGAAATAAAGTTTATTATTATTATTATTATTACTGTTGTGAATCCTATCTTTTAATTCTACTGCCTTACCAGCTAATCCATCAGCATTTGTGTATAACAATCTTAATGAGGCCCCATCCCCTGATCTTCTGTCATTATCTTCTTTATCTCCCCTTTGTCTGGAAGTACTCTGTAACAAAAATTTTTCTTCTCTTCTTCATTTCTTTCATCATTTAACCTTCTTGCCTCTTGCAACAAGTTTTTTATCTTTCCCATCTCTCCCTGTGTTCTGTATCGTCTAATGAACACTTCTTTGCATTCTTGAAGGTCTTTTAGACTTTTTTTTCTCAACAATATTTCCCTACATGTTTCCCCTCTCTCAAAGGTTACTTTTGTTGGTCTCGGCTTTCCTTCCCTCGAATATTTACCTAGTTGGTGTATGTTTACAATATCCTCAGGACCACATACTACTCCAAGCTTTCTTATCAGGTCTACAACCCTAGCTTTATTTTCTTCAAGTCTCCCATGCCATGTTGGCTCCTGGGATTCACTTATGCCTGAGATTAAGTGATAAGATTGGTCCATTGACTAAAACCTTTCCCACATTCAGAACATAAAAAAGCCTTGTCTTTGGTATGAATCCTCATATGTCAGATAAAAATGCTCTTGTGACTGGAACTCCTTTTGCATATGTCACATATGTATGGCTTTTCCCGTGTGTACACTAACTAAAGTGTTGCTATAGACTGGATATTTTGCAAAAGGACTTGCCACATTCAGTACAGAAAAATTATCTTTAGTATTCATATAGACCACCGAAGTTGGAGTATTGGCTGTCCATAAAGACTGATCGATAAACTAAAATAATACTGAATTATATATCATATCTTCAATCTCATGTCATACTGTATTCTTCACAATAGAGTTTTCTTGCTGTTTAATATAAATACGAGTGTAGCCTTCAATATAGAGGGGAAGAGATTACAATACCTCGAATATCATGTAAACATAAGCACATGGTTTGATATTTAATATTACATATGTCTTTTTATCTTCTGAAGAACTGTATGATGGTCACTTAGAATTACACAATAAAAGTTTATATCTTCAATTACACATATGTTAAAAAAAACTCGGAACTTCACTACATCCTCCTTCTAGACACTGTTCTCTTGAAAAGTCTACAATGTCTATCAGCATGATGGCTACATCTCTGAATCATATATTTTCTTCAGTTCTGGAAAGAAAAAGATAATGAAATTTCACT